>VWYO01014111.1:198622-209864 GCA_013400275.1 Rhadina sibilatrix | reverse complement strand
AAAAAAAAAACAAAAAAAAACAAAAACCCAAACTAAAAGCCAAACAAACACAAAAACAAATAAAAAACCACCACACCTAGAAATAAAAAGTCTAGCTAAGATTCAAAATATAAGAAATAAAGGCTGATGTAATTTTTCATTAATATATAGCTGATGAGTCTATTTGGTCCTCAGAAATTTTTGAAAACTTTCCAAACCAACATCCCACCTTCCTCTTCTTCAAGCATTTAATTTAAAAAGGCCAGTTATTTGTTGAGTTTTTAAGCAGAAGTTTCTTTCCATGTTGTTTCTTTACATTACAGGAATTTATACTTTTCTGGAAAAGGTTGATAACACTACAACTTAGAGGGAAACATTTTCTTAAAAATAATCTACAACCTTCTATGCTATATCACTAGTGATTCACAGACAGACTGTGCAGAGAAAGTTTAGTGAAGAGCCATTACTGGGACCTATTTAAAGGTCCCAGTATTATCAGCTATTTTGGGTCAGAAATATATTTCTGAATATCTATAACTATCTATCTATCTATCTATATCTTTCAAATATATATATATCAGAAAGAAAGGGGGTGGGTCCAGCTGCAGAGTGTTAGCTTCAAGACAGATCTCAAATCTTCAAGACATATTAGAAACCACATTGAAACATTATATTAGAAACCATGCTGAAATATAAGAATGAAGGAAATGTGATGATTTTCTCATCAGTGAACACAACTGTTTTTATACTTCACAAGTTACTGAAGTATTTAATAAAATAACACACAAAAATATTTGAAGTGACTAATAGTAATACGAATATACCAAATTAAGATTTAAATACAGACTTTTT
Organism: Rhadina sibilatrix; assembly: GCA_013400275.1. Classification (NCBI taxonomy): domain Eukaryota; kingdom Metazoa; phylum Chordata; class Aves; order Passeriformes; family Phylloscopidae; genus Rhadina; species Rhadina sibilatrix. The sequence goes on along the minus strand of VWYO01014111.1, from coordinate 209,033 downwards.
GGTGCCTTATATTCAGAACATTATTTTCATCAGTGAAAATAAATGGGTTTGAATTTACTGATGCAATCTAGAGACTATAGTGAGTACAGTGGCACTCAAAATTATGTAACATAGAAATAAAAGACTATTGGCAGTATCAAAAGGAGAAGAAAAACCTGGCAAGCAGTTCCCATATGTAGGCTGCTTTTGTTGTGCTGTGATATATTAAACCAGTATATTGTGACACAACATATGAAAATACTGTAAAAGTTCTTTGTGATACAAGCTATTGAAAAGAGATGTGATCATGTTGGTTTGAGGCAGGCTTGTGTGTATAATACTCAAAAAATATGCTTTGACCCTGTAAGTGGCACACTTCCCAACTACCATAACTACTGCCTTAATTTTCAGAACTTGTTCTGAAGAAGAAATCTTCTCTGAAAATGAGAAACTAAAGAGAACATTGCTATTTGGGGGGGTAAATTGTATTGCAATGAATTAAAAGATTCTAAAGTCTAGAAAACTAAAAGCAATTTGAAATCAAAATAACTTTTGGTAATAGAGATGGAGTTAATTTACATCACTGTTTCAGTGTGTATGCTGGAGTGCTAAATTTTGTTTAATATACATATTTAACTGCATTCAAATGTCAAAATCCACAACAGAAAATAATGATTTAAATACATTACCCATATCACACCAATGCACAGACCTGTATTGTTGGAAAGCCTTTCTTGTTTGGCAAGGGCTTGACTACAGATCACCATACATGAGAGGTATTAAAGGGATCTGAGCTGGAGACTCAAGATTATCTGTATATCTGTTTCTTTCACATGATCAGACAGGGACTGGGGAAGAGGGTGAGCGGAGGCTTGGCATTCACCCACTGATGAATGGGGTGACAATGAACATCTGACAAGACATGGTGGTGCAATCAGGAGGTGTCCAGGACCAGCAGAACATGGGCCAACTACAATGTAAAAATGGCATGTTCCTATTACATCCCATAACCTGTGCATTGCAGTCCAGATTATACTGGAGAAGTAAACTTGATTCTGCACAGAATCTAGCAATCAATTCCTGTCTAAATATGAGTCTGTCGTCCCTTAGAAGGAATAAACACACACTGCCTCTTATGACAAGGATCTTGTCATTTACAATTTAGAAAAATGTTAACAGTTTCTACTGCCAAGAACAATATTTATTTATTTACTTACTTACTTACTTTCTTGCTAACTACACTCTAGTGTAGATGTGAATTTCTGCAATGCCTTTCTATCAATATTCCCACAGCATGTGTGTGAATATTCATGATGCTACACTTTCTGGATGTTCTTGGATAAAGCCAGTGCATGCATTTGAGAGGATGGTAAAATCAGAGACCTTTCTGAGGAAATATTACTGCTTTGTGAAGATCAAGGGACTGAGCTTCATGAGTAGGGGTATCTCTTCTAGTTGTATAATCCTGTTTTAATTCAGCAACTAAAAAAGTATACAGTGTAAGAAAATAGAATTGAAACAGAATCTTACTGTTTGCACGTTTCTCTGCAGATAATGTCTTAAGGCTTACAAAGCAGCCTTTTACAGTCACAGCTAAATTATTTTCATACTGATTATGCTTGAGAAGTCCAAGATTTTTATGAATATGATCATGAGCTTAGTAGAATTACAACTAATGGAACAACCTGGTGACTGCATGAATTATGTATTATTTTAATTGCTTTTGATGATTGACTCAATTCATACAGATTAGTGCTCATGTCAACTAGAATTGCAACAGTGAAAGAGAATAGAATATAGATGCTATGGTATAATTTTCTCTGTTGTTTTATTTGTATCCCTTTATAGTTTAAAATATTTGTATCTGGTATGTGACCACATATCAAAGCTGTGTATTGATAACGTCCATAGAACATACTTGAAAAGAAAGCAAATATTCCAGAAGAAAAACATACAAAGCAATGCTGACAAAAAATATTCCATTGTTCACCCAAGTATTATTATTTCATTTTTTAAAAGCTTTGTCCAAACTTTAAAGCTGCAATTTTGCATATGGAAAGCTGTTTTCTGACTGTTTTCTCCAGACGATTGACACATGTAATTTCAGTTAGTCTTTCTTGCTGCTACTAGAGAAGTATCTTTGTGTGATCCTGTGCCATCTTAGGTAATGTGCCTCAGCATTGGATTCAGTACCATTGACTACTCACAAGATGTGCTTGGCAGCAGTAGACTCCAGATGGTGAACTAAAAACCCTGCTTTTCTGCAGCAGCAGTAGCATCTGGGTATGTGGCTGCCTTTCTTCCTGTTTTCTGTTCAACCTACTTGGCTCATTTCCCTATTTTATATCATCTTAGATATATCAAAATACTTGTGAGAAGGGCTCTTTTTAGGATGAATTTTCTTGTTAATGAAAAGTGATTAATATTTCTAATCTGCTTCAGAAAGTTAAAAGTTTTAGGGTGAAAGTGATAAAATAATAAGCATGCTTTTATTGTCCTGAATTGTATATCCCATGGACTGAATACCCCTTAGTGATTTAGAGGCCATCTAGTTTCATTAGAAAATACTCTGGTTTTCACATGTTTAGAGAATTAAGCAGCATAAGTAGGAATGATCTGGAGATAATCTTCAGCAGATTCACACCTAAACTAAAATTATAAATTTAAATTCACTCTTGGAGTTATTCACAAGGCTTGTGCAGGCCTTCAAGAAGTTCAGAAAATGAGGATCAAGCCAGATAAGGACTATAAAGTACAAATGTACTGCAGTAAAATTTGAGGTGAAGGAATTTGGAATGAAGAACACTTATCAAGTTTGCTCTGCTCTATCAAGAGCTTGATCTAGGTGAAAACAAAGGGGTTTTTTGTGTTAAGAATAGGAAGCTGTTAGTTGCCTTTTCATATCAGAATGAAAACTTGATCTGTCATTCCTATTTTTTTTATTATAGGGAAAAAACCACAACTCTATATTTTTTTTGTATTTGACAGTGTTAAAAATAAAAATACTATATTAGTCAGTCCTTGCATTTAGGTTATTGGTTATTGGATATTAGTTTTGAGTATACTAAAAACATCCATTCTAGCAATCCAAGCAAGGGCTGTTTACAGTTGTCTATATGCACCATATCAGATCTCTTCTGAGATAAATCTTGCAATTAATGCTGTTTAGATACAAGTATAGAGTGAGAATAGATGAGTGTGTTATACATCTTGTAAAGGTGTATGCAAGCCTATGCAAAGAGGAATGGAGATCTGTATTTCCTTGCCTCTGAAGGCTTTCATTGATAGACTGCCTTTGCCCATGCTTGAACAAAAATTGTCATGTGTGAAAGAGATGTCATATATGCAGGAAATTCAAACTTCTTTGTTTATTAAAGCAAGTGTGATATCTTATTATCAAGTTAAAAAACAATCTACCCTTATGTTTGCAGATGAAATTCTTAAATCATAGAATCAAAGAATAATATTAAAGACTTGCTATTAACCTTATTAGAATGACAATTTACTAATGATTTTTTTTCTGACAATTAAAAATCCCTAAAAGAGTTTGATAAATCAAGGTACTCACATCCCAGTTTTAGAACTTCCAAGTCAAAGATCAAATTCAACTTCAGAGTAGGATTTCTTATACAAGTATAATTCTTAATACATTAATACAAGTATACATTCTTAATACAAGTATAATTCATGGAAGTATTTGACTTCACAAAACATTTATCTATCATTTGTTCTGTGTGTTACACTGGCTCTAGTATTTGTTTTAAAAAAGCTTTACTGTACTGTAGAGCAGTGGAAGTTTTCTAACTGTATTGAAAATTGATACATATGACGAATACATTGATACTGAAAACATCCTTAATGCTTCATAGGCTCCAAAAGTGAGAATATAATTACAGTTATGTAAAAGTAAGCGAGATTGTGATTTATGGCAGCTAGTATTTTAAAATATTCACTTGCATTAAAGAACTGCTTAGTAATAGATCCATGGTTTTGAACAGTGAATGCAAGAGTATTTAAGGTATTGTTTTCCAAGTGACCACAACAAGGGATATAGACTTGCACAGATAGCTCTGATCCCATTCTTATCCCATTCCTTTCAGGCAGCAGATGCTTGTCATTTCTCTGGCCTTAACGGGATTAAAGCTAAACTGAGGAGACCAGACTGTATCTAAATATGCTAATTTACTCAGAGGATTTGACAACCAATAGGGAGCAAATGCTATAAGCTGTAGAGGAATATAAGAAATAACAGCTATGCCTCTGCACTGCTTCACCTTCTACTTTAGGATGGCTCTTCCTCAGGAATGAAGTTGTTTTCTCTCATTTCACCCATATTGATTTGTTTCATGTAGTGCTTCCTTGTACAGCTTTTGTAAGCTGATAATTCAATTTGCATCCCAATTGTCCAGTTTAAATGGGGTAAGGGGAGATTTGGCAAAAAGCATTGTGCAGTGCAAAAATGCAATTAGTCATAAGGTTAGTCTTAGTGCTTCATTTTTCTGGATAATGAGTAGATTATCATAAGTACCATGTTACTATTGATTTTGGTTTTCAATTGATGTTTGTAGTCTTCTGGGGGCTTTTTTCATAGTTGAATAATGCCTATCCAAATGAAACTCCACTGCTTAAAATTCTTGGATGTTCATGGAATCATTTTCAAAGGAGTAGCCCCAGCCGCTGGTACTTAAAATCCCTTGCAAAGGACTTTTTTGTTTTGTTTTGTTTTTTTATTTCCTGTAGGATTTATCTAGTACTGCTTAAATTAAATTAATCTTCATAGAAATTCAAGTACAATAACCTGTCATACTAGTTTCTGAAAACATAGATTTTTTTTTGTTAGGACAACTAGCTGTGCTTTTCTGGGGATGCTATGTTAGCAATTCAGAGTATCAGAGTATCTACATCTGAGATTTACAAAAGCATAATTTGTAAAATAACAAACTATATAAGTGTATGCATATTGGATGGATATTTTGCATTTGTATTTTGTAAGTTTGGGTGCTTCCTTTTTTTGATGTGATGGCTTTTTAGGATGCTCTGAACTTAGGGGACAGTATGCTAACTGAACCTGATTTTCATAGAACAGTAGGCAGGCTTGGGTTGGAAGAGACCTTAAAGATCACCTAATTCCAATCCCTTCTCCAAAGGCAAAGATACTGCTCACTAGATCTGTTTGCTCAGGGCCCCATCCTTGAACACAAGATGGCCTTGAACATTTCCAGGGATCCACAAGTTCTCTGTGCAATGTTTTCCAGTGCTTCACCATCCTCACAGTAAGACTCTTTTTCCTAGCATCTAATCTAAATCTCACTTCATTTAGTTTAAAGCTGTTCCCTACTGTCCCATCACTATCTGTGCACGTAAACTGTCACTCTCCTTCCTTTTCATAAGCTCCCTTTAAGTACTGGAAGGCTATGAGACACTTTTGCCAGAGCATCATTGCTATAGAAATCATGTTCGTTAAACAAGTGTCCAGAACAAAGAGTTTCAGCTTAAGCAGTGAGTATAGGGAAAGAGCTACACATGCTCCTCTTCTTTATAAGTGTTATGATACAGTTATTAAAATCTTCAGATAACATGACAGTCTCCCACAATAAGTGACAGAATTACTGCATTTCTTTTACAGTGTCTTATCTGTGTTTTATTTTTAAAAGATCAGAATTGCTCAGTTCAGACCACATAAAACTTCCATTCTGGACAGCAAGATCTAATCAAAAATGTCTCTTTTGTTCACATCTCTTCAACATATCTGTTGGAGAGGTTTAATTATACACAGTATTCTGAGATTTTGGCTATGTTATAGCACTCTTTCCATAAACCTACACAGAACGGTGTTATTGCTTAGGAACATATGGTTGTGATACGTGGCCATCGGCCACATATCTCTGTTTAACCAGTTAGTAGAGAGATGTTTCATTGTAATCTCTCTTTCCTGTTGTGTTAATTTGCAAACATCAAAAATAGTGTTGTTTTTTATGTTTGTGTAACAGCTATCATAATCACTCTAACGTGATTAGCTTCTCTAAGCAGTACTACAATTTAATTTAAAAGAAAAAGAAGAGAGGAGGGGGAATTAATATATCATATAGCTGGTAAAAGATCTACTGTGGCCAATTCATCAAACTTCCTATGTAATATTAACAAGCCCATTCATTTGATAGTACAGTATTATGGTACCTTGCTTTTATATTTAGTTCCTAGGTATTGTATCAAGCTCATTATAGAATTTTTCTGTCACATAATGAGTGGGGTTTTTGATTGTAGTTCCTTAACTTTGACTCCTGTCTGTAACTTTAAAGATGGAGCCCCATGAATCTTTCAAAATAAAGTAACATTTTATCTAGTCCTTTAATAGTTCGTCTCATCCCTAAACTTTCTCCTCAATTTATCAATGTACTTCTTGATTTTCTCTTGACCTTTACACTTTGAATTTCATACAAAAATGAAAGAGCCAAAACTTAAACTCCTAAAACTTGGCAGGTGCCTATCTGTCTTTTCACCATGAAGATTCAGAAGAAAGTTTTCACTTTTTAGATTAACTTTTTTTCAGGAACAAGTCTCCCATCTTTAAGTATTTTTAATGCTGTGTTGGGTTTGAGTGGCAAGGTTTTGATAATGGGATAGAGGACGTGACAGTGGTCTATAGGAGTGGTTTCTCTGTAAAGATGCAGAGTAAGAGTAGTAAGAGTATGAGCAGAGGTGGCAGAGACAATATGTGATGAACTGACTGTAACCCCCCATTCCCTGTCTCTCTGTATCACTGCAGAGGGAAAAGGAAGAGAATTTGGAAGTAAATTTAAGTCTTAGAAGAGAGACTTCATTTACTTTAGTATTTACTGCTTCTTGGCCTGTTATTTGATGAAGTACAATAATCTGCCTAATTGTCCTAAGCTGTTAAAAGAGCAATGTTTATAGTTAAAGGTGGATACAGAACCTAGGTGCCCATCTGATAGTGTGAATATTTTGTATAAAGTATATATATATATTTTTACCAAGTGAAGCAAGGCTAATTAATTCCAGAAAACACTTCATTCAGTCATCTCTCTTTTTTTTACCTATTTCTGAATAGATACATCTTCAGAAGTATTTTAGTTCTGTGTCATTCATCTTGTACTTTGCTTATTTAATGTTCAACATATTTTAATGACTATAGAAATATATACCAAATATACAGATGAAATGGTAACACTTGATATCAAAACTGGATTTATTAGTGTTGATCAATCAGAAAGGCCACATAAAACATTTATGTTCACTGAGTAAATTGTTCCTACATTTAAAGTAGGTAAAACTTAAAGGAGAAGAGGTTGTGATTAATAGAAACAAAAATAGAAGAATGTGTTCATATATGATCTGTAGAAATGTGCAAGAACTTCTATTAAAAGGCTGCAATAAATACCTTTTAATGAGTTTTTTATTTTTGTAACAACAAAGAGTGATATTCTACCAGTTTATAGGTTTATTCTTGTAAGAGTTGTATAAAAGAGCTTTCTTACATTTTCTAGCTCCAGCTCAGTAGAAGGTGTGCAAGTTCAATGATGTTTCATCAGAGATGCATTCAACATAATTAATCTTTTCACTAGGTTGTTTGCTCTTGGGGTAACTACTTTTATGTGAGTATGTACACAGAAAGACATAAATATCTACATACACATTAGAAAGAGAAAATTTGAAAATTTGTCCAAATTTACAACTGTATCTGACTAATATTATCTCAGCAGAATGTCTTGGGGGCCCACCTTTTTCGCTCCTCTAAGTCATTGATAAAGACACTGGAACAAGAGGCCCCTGTGTTATACCACTTGTCACCAGTCTCCTGATAGGGGATGAGCATTAATCACTATCCTGTGTGTCTAATTATCCAGTCCACTTTTACTCACATCTGTCCACAACCTTGGATTGTCCTTTTGGCCTCTTCTGAAGTTGCTGTGCACTCTCTTTGACCTCCGTAATTTTCAAAGATGATAGTGAAGGGCCTTGCAGGTGCATCGCCAGCTTTCTCAGCACCCTCATTGGGTCCCACTGATTTGCATGAGTTGAATTCTCTCAATTAGTCCTTGCTTCAGTCCTCATCCACTTCTGGTAGCTCACCTATTTGAACTGTTTCTCACAACAGAGAGGCCTGGAGGTAGTGAGGATGGGGTCCCCACTTTATGCAACAGTTACTTGAAAGGCTATGCCACATCACATTATTTGTAGCAATTATTATCTCATATGGAATGTTTAATATATGTCTATGTTTTCAGGAAAAATGAATCATCTCCTGTCATTTTTCCCACCTTTGTATTATCAGTATTTGTAAAAAAAACCCCATAAGCCTGCTGTTTAAAATTTAACATTTACAATTAAAATTCAACATTTTGCAGCTATGAGAAATCCCTGTTTTGATGGCTTAGGTCTTTGAATTTTTTATGTAACTGACTGATAAAATAGCTCACCTAGTAGAATCTAAGCTAAATTGAAATTCATTACCATTGTTTGTAGGCTTAGTCTTAGATAAATAAAAAAAACCAGATTTCTTGGTTTTGTTTGGTTATTTTCTTTTTTTTTTTCTACTTTAACAAAGTAAATCCTCATCAGAACCCTGCTGTTAGTGATTGCCAATTACCTGCAACTGCAGGAGCACTGGTAAAGCATTGCCTTAATTAGGGAGGCCTAAAAATGCCCTTGGGATCTAAGCAAGCATAAATGTAGCTGAAAGGTTCTCTTTCTCCTTGACGAGCACAAAATTTTGTGCAGAAACCACTGATAGACATTCTTGAAACTACCTTCATTGGTCTCCTATGAATATTCTGTTAGCTAAGTAAATTCACCCTCCTGATATTAAGGGGTTTTTAATGATATTTTCTTAAAATACTGGGTTTGCAGTCATAGGAAGTTCCCCTTCGCTTAGATTTATTTGCTACAAAGTATTTGCTAACTTTCATAAATGGGAAAAGAATATTTCAGAAATAAAACAGAAAAGAGCAGTCAACTTGAAGTTAAAAAGAGTGAAACTAGTTCATGTAGTATACAAAGCTGAAACCATTACATTTGTTTTAACACCATCAGGAAAATCAAACTCCAAGTAAGCCACTCCCCTTCCTCTGCCCTTTTTGTTAAGGAAGGGACAATAAATAAGATAATGAGTTGAAACAGCACTTTACTAAAAACATGCTAACAGCAGTATTAATAGCAAAATTATACAAAAGGGAAGGTGGGAACTGGTGGGCAGCAGAAGTTCCGCAGGGGTTTTAAGGGAACTCTCTGCTCTGCTCTGCTCTGGCAGAGATGGCGAACTTCTGGTTTCCAGTGCCTGGCATTTCCTGCTGAAACCATTATCCCAGTGATGACATTGGTGGTATTGAATAAAACTGTGGCAACTCCCACTCAGTGCTGAAAAACTCCACTGCCTCTCTCTGTAACTAGGACAACATTGCAGATCTAGCTGGTTTTGATGTCCACTTTTCATGGCGTTACAAATCTTATGATGATGATTAAATCTTTGCTATTTCTTTTTGCTATTTACTTCATCTTTTTTGATGGTTGGTGGTGAAGTTACCATTACATGTGACTACTAATCCTTTTAATGCTCTGTTTGCTACTTTTTAATTGTGTTGTAAAGATAACATGAAGGAAGGCTTTAGCATAGTTGAATTTATAGATAGGAAACTTTCTTTGTTCTTGTTTATCCGGAGATTAAATTATGAAAGTTTTGGGTTTACCAAATTGAAAAGACCTTTTAAATGCATCTCTTACTTTTCTGTAAGATATACAGTGAAAACCCATTTAATGGTGTTGGAAAAATTTTGTAATGGTCATTTGCAACAGTAATTAATTTAGCTGCTCCTCAGTTGTTCTCTAAATTTAGTTTTGTCGCTGATAGAACATTTATACAAGGTTATTTCTTTTAATCAAGATGTGAAATGTATTATTTTCCTATTCTCCCCATTATAATATACAGCCCTAGTTGCATTATTTAGGTAGAACAATGATCACTTAGCAGCAAACAAAAGTTTTGTGGTGTTTTAACCTTTTTTTGGGTTTGGTTATTTTTGTCTGTTTATGGGTTCTTGCCCCCCCCCTTTTTTTTTTTTTAACTTTCAAGACTATTTTTCAAAATTCAATTGAATGTTCCAAAAGTATAAATTGAGGTATTTTCATAACAAAGATATCTAGATGCCATGAGAGTTCAGACATTAATTTGTCTATTACGTCAACAAAATTAAGCTGGAGGTGAAGATTTTTTCAGGATGACTAAGGATCCTGTGGCCCTAGGAGGAGTGGTGTGAACTGAATTTGGAAGAAAGGTTGTTAAGGTGGAGGATGCCAGCTGGATTCTAGAGAAAGCAATGCTTTATTTGGTATTACCTAAAATAAGTGCATCTGATTCTAAAGCCAGAAACTAAAAAAAAGAACCAAAGAAAACCCAAAAAAAAACCAAAAAAACCCA
>VWYO01014111.1:176510-198564 GCA_013400275.1 Rhadina sibilatrix | reverse complement strand
AAAAAAAAAAAAAAAAAAAAAAGACCAGAACAAACAAACAAACCAGCAGAAGAGAAGTATCTCCACAAAGTAATTGAATTTCACTAAAACATTACCTGTTACTGCAATCCTATTTGTTTAAAACGGGAAAAAAAAATGCTACCTAACTCCTTTTCTGAATACTTTTGTGGTTTTTCTGTATGAACTGTGGGCTTTCTAGCCTTTATTTTTCTTTGTGGTTTTAGGTCTTTTTGTCTCTACAGTACTCTTGAATTTTCAAAGCATTGTATCTGCATATTTCACAAGGACATTTTTGTGAAACAGTTCACTGGAACAACATCTCCAAATTTCAGAAGTTCTTACTTTCTGAAGAGGGGATTTAATTTTATTAGGCTTTTTGGAAAAAGAAATTGAATTCTGGATTTAGTTATACTTTTTATTGCTTCATGGCCATAATGGACAGCATTGTTGTGCAATGGCACAAAAAAAAAAATCACAATGATGGCTTTTTTTCTTTTATATTAATTAATTTCTTTTCTTTTATATTAATATAAATTGCGTGGAATACTGATTTATGCAGTAGTCTGCTTCAAGGAGTTGAGAGTCAGTCTGGTGTCCCTCTGAATTGGAGGGAAATCTGCTTGTCTTTGGAGATCTGTGTCTTGGGTTGTGGAGCCAGGAGTGTGTATTCTATTTCATTTGTTAAAAGCCGTTGGGGAGATCGTTTTTCTTTATCTCTTGTAACTTTGGCGGGGAGAGGGGCAGATGCCTTCTGATAATGGGCCAACTGTTAAAACCAGGTGGGGCAGTGTTTCTTAACTTTTTCACCGCTGATCCTCCCTCCAGGGGGATATTTTTCTGCTAACGGGCCATTAACACCTCCCCAAACTAACACATCCACATTCCATCATCCTATTGTGAGATGCTCCACCCAGTGGAGGGAGCGAACCATAAAAACTGAGACACAGGAACACAAAGGCATCTGGCNGGGGGGGACGGGGAGGCGTTTACGTTCTCCATTCTAAGGGAAACCCCAGTTTTCCCTGACAGATACCTGTCTTTCCAAACTGAGACAATCTGTAAGGCAAGATCCATTCTATGATCAGCAAAGGACGTTTTTTGAAAGTGATCCTGCTAAGTCTCACTGATTTTGGAGGAGGGAGTGTTCTCATGTTCAGCTGTTATTCTTCCTTATTTGTTATTTTACCCTGCAGAAGGATAGCATTTCTATATTTTATGTATTAGAGTTATGAAAAATAGTAATATTTTTATAATAAAAAACTTTGAAACGGGGATGAAATAAAGGTATAAAACAGGGTAGTGCTGGCACAGATTCCTCAAGCAAAGAATAGGTGTCTGGGCTTGGTGTTAATTTTCCATAATACAATTGAATTTAATCAGGAAATGTTCACACTGAGTATTTAATTAGACTCTAGGTGATCAATCTTGGTAGGGACTTTGCTAATTATCAAGTGGCTGAGTCACTGAAGAAAGTCAAAGTAATGCTTCAGAGGACTCTACTTCACTGAGGGGTTTGGATGTGTGAGTAGAAGTTTTTGTGGTGATAGATGTTAAACAAGGTTAATAAATAGTTTATAGTTAATAATGAAGTTGGAGGAATAATAGATGGAGGCAGAGACATATGAGAGACTAGAACTGTAGCTGACAGTAATTTGTATAAATTATAATTGATCCTCTAAGAGGTATGTAGAGGTTAAAATCCTGAGCAGAAATAGTTCAGAGGAAAGCTGTATCTCTATGGCAAGGCCATGTTATCTCTAGATTACAGTAGGAATGATTCTGTTCTCCTTCTTTCCCTCACATATCTCTGATGTATTAAATGTGAACTGCATAGACCTAGATATGCTTTTTCAGAGCAAGCCAAGTGCTTGAAGACTTTCTCCCAAAATGCAGTCACAGTTCCAGTGACTCCAAGAAAAGATAGAAGAAAAACTGAAAAATCAGCATCTCTGTTTCTCAACTCTGTCCCTCTTTTATCTAAAGATCTGTGGTATTCCCTTAAACTGTGCTCTGTTTCTATATGGCTTCTGTTAATGCTTTGCACTTTCCCATCATTCCAGCATTTTCTGAAGTTTGTTATTGTGGTGGGTTAGGAATGATATTCTTGAATTTAGTGTTCCCTCTAAAACCACAGGCAGATTGCTCTCCCCTTTCTCCAGATGGAGGCAAAAAAGGCAAAAATCATGGGTTGAGATAAGAACAATTTACTTGAAACAGCAATGAGTTAAGACACTGAACAGTAACAGAAAAAAATATTAATGACAAAACACATGAGAAAATAAATTATTCAAAGGAAAACATACAACAATAAAAAATAACCTCCCACCACCACATTTTCTCAATGTGCAGGAACTCTCTCTAAAGCAGTCCCTTTTTTCCCATCCTCAGCAACGACCTCACGAGGTCTAGAAAAAACCTCTGTGTCCTAATAACCACATCCCCTCCTCACTACTGCAAAAAATTAACACTGTCCTGGCCCAGACCAGGACAGTTATTCTATACCATTTAAGACACACATAAAATTCTGGGTTGGAACACATCTCATTTCTCAAATTTGGAGCTACATGCTCTGTACCTCTACCAAAAAGCTTCATATCCATTGAAATCTGTAGCTGAACAACTACTGTGATCTTGACACCCCACTTAGGTTTTTTGGTTTTTTTTCTTTTGGATCCTTTCTTTGTCAAATATACAGTTATAGTCCTTTTGTAGTCGTGACTAAATCACCCTTCTTGTGTAAGTGCTCTTAGTTTATTGCCTCAGTTATTGTGTCTGGCTGTGAATCTAAAGATAGTGGTAACTTGGTTTCAGTGGCAGTAAAACTAGCTTTCAGGTAATTAATTTGAATTTTATTTGGAACATTATCATGTTTTAAATGAAGTTGTGCCTGAATACCTGCCAGGTTTTTCAGCATTGCTAACACAAAATTATGTGCATTCCTCACTTCCCTGGGGTTCTCTTCCTGCAAGACCCTGTGATAGAGTCTGCTTTCTGCATGGAAGACAACTGGCCAATGCCAAATTTCAGGTGTTGTTGTTAAAGTATGCATAGTAATTATGTTTGTTTATTTCCATATTTAAATTTATATACTTAAAACTGTGTATGAATAATTCTACTATATGTAGAATGTATAATGTAATTCTACTATATGTCTATGTAAATTCAAGTTCTTACCAGTGCTCACTTAATTTTCCGTTGCTTGTTTCTTGCAGTCACATTCATTATTCGATGCCTATGATTTATTAGATTATGAGGTTTATGGTATAGATAGCAGCAAGTTTTATCTTCTCTTTGTACAATGCTAAGCACAGATAAACTGTAACACAAGTAATAAATCAAATGTAATATATTAGTGCAGTCATGGGATAACTAAAATTAGTTGTGAAGCATTTATGCAAATAATCTGTTTCCAACAGTCCATGCTTAGACAAATATTCTTCTGCTCTAAGAATACTGATATGATTACTCAAAGTATTTTAGTGGATATTTGAAGGCATATATATGTATGAATTTATTTTGAAAGCCATAAATACTAAATATTTTCTTGGGAAATAGAACAATTTCAGCAAGAATAGCAAAAATCAATACAACGATAGTTTATGTGCAATGTGGAGTTTGACTTCATGGGCTCCTTTCAAAAGATGGGGATCCACATTTTTAGCTTTGCACAGTTGAGACATTTGGGTGCTCTGCAGAGTGAAAATAAATTCATAGGCATTCTTCTTTGAAGTATTTTATAAATAGGGGTACCAGTTTTTGTCCCTGTCTGCAAAAACAATTTAACTGTGCTCTGCAGAGGTCTGTACCCTGCTAAGGAAACTGTAGTTTTTAATTATCTTTTAGACATTATTTAATGAGAAAATTAAACAGAGTAGGATGAATTAGTTTTGTAATTGTAAGCCCAGTTACTGATGTGAAATTGATTTTAATGTCTTGACTAAATTTTTGTTGTTGTTATTATGAACTGTCTCCAGTGTATTTTAATATTTGAAGCACTCTATTTATGGGGTGAGAATATTTATTTACAGGACAGAAGATTTTACATAGGTGCACTTAAAGTTTCAAACTTATATATGCTCTTCAACATCAGATAAAGGAAAAAATATTCACAAGCTCAACATAAGTAGAAAAACAAGGAAAGTATTTAAGTCCTTCACACCTTTAAATGTTTTTTTACTATATGGCGCTGGAAAAGATCCAAACCCGTCTTTATATGTCCTGAAGTTCTGGATTTTATAACTGCAGAAATTAACAGTAAATCATAAAATAATTCTCCATACCCCTACTTCCATTATTTGAGTAAATTTATTTTTGTTAAGAACAAAATGTTTTCATCTAAAGTGGATGGTCTTGTGTTTTCCACTCACTGTTATTTTGATGAAGATAATATGCTGTCTACATCTATAATAAGGCACATGAACTTTAGAACTATTGAAAACTTGAGGCCAGTGGTTTAGTCAGTTACCAAACTATAGATTTGGAATTTAACAGAGAAGTCCTGAACACCAGAAGTATGCTATTGTCCTCATCCAGCCATCCATCCAGCCATCCATCCATCCATCCATCCATCCATCCATCCATCCATCCATCCCTTAATTCCCACTTCAAATGTACCATGGTACTCTTCTCATTGCATCTTGAGAATAAAATATTGGAGAAATGGATCATAGAATGTAAAACTATGTCTTATAAAGAATGGCTCTCAAACATGGAAGAATAGATAAGGAACTATAAAATTAGGAGTGAAAACCTTAAACACATTACTTACAATTATCTCTATGCACATTTGAACTGTGAAGACTGCAGCTGGGCAAATGTAAAAATAGATTTTAAAGAAAAAGTTTAGACCAACTAATAGAAGATGTATTCATCAGTGTTCATTAAACACAGGAATTAACATCTCACCTCAGAGCCTTGGTAGCTAGGTAAATATCATTCTTCACTGTTTCACTATTTTTCTAATCAAATGCTGCTGACAGCTGTCAGGACAGGGTGTGTTGCTGGACAGACCTTGGGTCTGAGTTAGTATGGCAGATCTTGAGATCTTGAAATTTTTTTTAAGAATATTGAAATATTAATTCTATCATTATATATTGGATTTTTTAGAGCAGATTTGGAACTCTTGGAGGGATTTCTTTACTTTGTTTTGATAAAGATATTTTTAAAATCACGTATTTTTTTAATAAGAAAGCCCTCTTATACCCATAACTGAATATGTTGATTTTGATGTTTTTATTCAGAAAGGTCTCTAGTTTTGGATTGTTGGTGTATTTCTTTTCACTTTTATTATAAAGCTTTTTGACCCTGATCTATTAGGATTTGATCAGAGCAGGATTTGACCTAGCCTGTAGGGCTTGCTAGTAACCAGTTTGTTCATGGGCATTTCAGAATAAAGTGGTGAGCTGGACAAATTACTCTGCTCACAATAGTCTCCTCCTAACACGTACCATTTTGGGGGTATTTCCCCAAAACATTATTTAAAAAATTTCTACAACTCACTTCTCTCCACTTCTTTGAGGGAGAAGTTGGATATCCTGTTCATTTTGAGTCTGCACAGTACCTGTATGATGTGAGCAGAGGAGTTCTTGTGTCCAGCCCTTCTCTGCACCTATAACAAGTTGTATGGGCTTCTCAGACGTAAGTATGGGAGATCAGTTGACCACACTGAGATAATATTTTTAGTTTAGCTGTTATGGAATACTTTTATCTATTAGGGTCTGAGATAATGTTTGAACATTATCATCTAGGATATATCAAATGTTACTGCTAAGTCTCTCACATACAAAAATACAAGATATTTGAGAGTGATGTGATCTTTCATTTTAGTCCCTGTAGTGAGAATATAAAATAATACTTAAAATAATAAAGTGCCAAAAATATTGGAAGTACCTTTAAAGTATCTGATTTTTTTTTCATAAGTGTGTGTGTATATGTATATATAAATATAAATTTATGTGATATTATATGTATGTATGTATATCATACTTTTTGGAGTTTATTCCTTTATTTTGTTATGAAATAACATACATATAAAAAAAAAAAGCTGGAAACTTGTGTAAGTGATCAGTGTTCACATTCTGCATGCTTCGGGCAAGTTACAGTGATACAGTACAAACAGAACATAATGTAATTGGTTTCCAGCTCAAAAATAATTCATCTAGTGTTTTACAGGATATCATTTTCTCAAAACACTGGAAGAGAACAGCAAAACTTTTAATTAAAATTCCTTTCTATATATCAAATTCTTCCTGTAGCAAATACTGTTGAACTTTCTTTTTCTTCTCCTTTTGAGAAGCAAAAATAGAAGTGGAAATACTGTATTAGTTTCTTAAAGGTATTTCAATACATAAATAAGAGATTTTTATTTTTCTTTTATATGAGATTCATGTTGTGCACATACTCAGATATATATTAGAAAGTTGATGGTTTCTATATTGTTAGCATCATCCTAATGATCCCTGTCCTCAGTTGAGCAAAGAAACCTTTTTTTTTTTTGTGGTGGTTCTGGTACTGCAAGAAAAACCCAAAAGAGACTTGAGGAAAGCATTACTGCAGTTATTCCCAGGCCTACCATGCAGCATTTATAACAGAGACTATAAAATGCAGTAAGTGGCATACTGCTTGATAAAATAGTTGTGATCAATGCAATTTAGGGCTTTTGATAGAATTCTTTATTACTCTTTCTTATTCAATATAAAATGAAATAATAAGAGATATTTACCAGTTTAAAAATGGTCTGGTTAGTCTTGGAGCATAAATGGATCTCATAATCTTTTCAGTGATTTTATTATTAGTATTTTTATTGATGATCTGCAGTTGATGCCAGAGATTAGTTGCATATAGGGCATAACATATACATTGGATCTGTGAACATTTTTGAGGATGAAAAATTACCAACAGTACATTGTAATGTCATGCAGATCAAACATTTATACAAATGCCATGTTAAAACACACAAAACTCAAAACCCAAACACAGGTCAAAACTGGAGTGGAAGTTATTTAGCTAGGGTCAAAAGTCATTGACTTTGCAACAGGTTGAGGAATGTTAACCTGAAGGAAAGTCTTTAGAAAAGAGTTAAAAGCTGTAGTGGATAACCTGATGTAGCATAGCAAGAGACCCATGCTACTGTAGAATGTATTTAAAGACAAAGAAACAAAACCCCAAACCTAATAAACTCCCTAAACATACCTACTCTCCAAAACCTAACATCAACAAAACCCCCTCAAAATGAAAAAAATTAAGAACTTTAGCACTCACTTACATCTCACACCTCCAGTGACTTTGAATTTAATTTGGGGTTGATGCCACAATGGAAATACTGGGGTGTTTTTTGTATTTTTATTCCCAAAGGAATAACAATTAGACAAAAAGAACGTTAAGGCTCAACTGTGTACATATGCAGTGTTTGGAGATGAGTTTTAAAATAAAACACTTAGGAGCTCAATTTATTTCTTATAGTAAGGAAGAGCAGTTATTTGTTCTTTAGATGTAGTGTCTCACTTATTGAAGGTTATGAGAGAACTCACCGTCTCATCAAAAAGGTGAATAGCATTAGAGACCGTATTCAAAAAGGTGAATACCGTTTATGCAATGCTGCTGTGTGTTCTTTTGGCAAGGAAAACCTATACCTCTGTAGATACACTGCCTATGCAATCTCTGAAAATCTTGCTTTTTACCCAAGGATTTAGCAATTCAAATTCCCTAAGCTATCAGTACTGTGTTGAAATCTTTTCCTGTGAAAACCTTTATTGTTTTTAATTTTTATTATCGAGGTTTTTATTGCCTCAATTGTTTCATAACTGTGCCCCATTAAAAAAGTAACCAACCAAGTAAGCCAAAAACCCACACAGAACCCTGTGGCATCAGTCTGAGAAAATTTTATTCCCTACCTTCAGCTAAAAACGAGTACATTTTTTCCAAACTCAACTGCTGGTGCCAAGCTGAAATCACAGCTATAAACTCCTTACATTGTTGTTGTCATCTGCTAAATGACATAAGGATCTGCTTTGTGTAACTTGACTATGTAAAATGCCTAATACAGAAGAATCAGACACGTTACATAGAGGGAATATACAGTCATCATGTTGCAATGACTGCACAACTGAAGTCTTGCACTACACTTTCTAGATCTAACTACATCTCTGAAATAACAGTCTTGATAGGAAAAGATGGTTCATGATCAACCTATTTACTGATATATTTATTTCCGTGAAACATATTTAGTTACATTATGCAGTGCAACCATTAGATTTTGTTAGGATTCTTGGGTACTTTTATTCACCCCTGACCTAGAGTGAATTCACATATTTTTGACTCTGTAGTTATTTCTAACCAGAAAATAAAAGGGCATTTGAAAGTTAATAAACAAAACAAAAACAAAAACAAAAATTACCACCTAAACTTATAGAAGTATAATGTAATAATAGAAATTATATATAAGATAATAAAGTAATAATTTTCTCAACCTCTGCATAAATTTAGGGTTCATCCCTAACTCACTTTCCCCCTTCCCCAGTTTCTAGTTTTAAAAATGTTATTCTAGATTATAATTGCTGCTAAAGCTAAATATTAGTGTCTAGAAAGAATTTTTTGCCTGATTATACTTCTGTTTATTTAAAGACAGGAACATCATCTAGAATTATTTAAACTTTAACAAGACACCTGGCTTAATGTACAAACTGATTCTCATTTCTTATAGTTTTCATCATGGTTTAGAATATCAAATACTTTTTGAAACCAGTGGTTTCTAATTAAAGCAATGCCATTCCTCTATCTATGAGGAAAACTTTGATGCTTTGTCAGCTTGATGGAAAATGCTTTTTATGTGTGTATATTTACTATACTTGCAAGCACAGTGTGCTCTTCCCTGCAAAAGCTTGTTCCTCAGTTGGCAGCTACTCCTATCAGCTGCAAAGTGAGCTCCAAAACTAGGACTTTGGAGTTTGCTCTTACAAGATGCTTTCTATGAATTACAACTATCTGATCTTGTTGCAAAGCACGTTGTATTACCTAGTGAATAGGTGGCTTATTTAAACTGAACAGCACAAAGCACTTCTGATAAGTTCATATAACTTGATGGGTTTAAACTGGAAAAATACCCAACTGGAAGATTTATGACACTTCTGTATTTCAAAGGATATACATCAAAGGACACTTTGCATCCTTATTTTAATTTTAATAGTTGAGTTGGCTTTTCTCTATAAATAATTAATACCACTAAGATTTTAACATCTGAAATGATAAATAGCACTTGGCAGTAATAATATATTGTTTTTATGCTAACAGAGCATAATTCTACCAGACGGAATTCAAAAGGCATAGTAGAATAAATTGTATGACCACTTGATTTATTATTATGGAAAAATGGAAAGATCAAACTCCTGGGTCTTGTCACATGGGTACTTCAGTGCTGTCAACCTTTTAAAAGATAGAGGCTGTGTTGAGCCTGTCTTTTGTGTATGTGAGGCTTTCCACCCTTCAAAGCCTTTTCCAGGGACATCAGTGAACTGTCTTGCCCTACATTCTGGCAGTGGCCAGTACAGACTGCAGGAAGTACTTCAGAAAGTCTGTCAGTAAATGTTTGGTTACTGAAATCCTAACAGGATGGCTTTCTTTCCAGCTTCAAATTTCTATTACTTAATCCTGGGTTTATATTTTGAATCTCAGGGATTTAGTGCTGAATTTTGGCATTACAAATTAGTTACATAGCTAGGCTCTTTTTTCATTTTCCAAGTTTTAATTTACTTTTGCTCCTCTCTTTCTTTTTCATATGACAACTCTCTGTGGCACTCATTTTTTTTCTGCTCTACCACTTGCTGTGCTTTATCTTCCTGCTGTGTATCACCTTCATACTACCTCTAAATTAAATAATTTCCTTTTTTAAAACCTTATTTTTTATATGCAAAGCTTTAATTTCTTTAGTTACATTTTTATTCCATTTCTACATTGCTTTATCTTCCAGGAAGCAACATTTTTCAAAAGTGTATACCTCTTTTATAGCAGTAAATCTGTAGCTATTCTTCCAATAAATTCTTTTGCACACAAATGTTCATGGGAATATGGATAGATGGAACCTCTGAAAGTCCTCTGTTTCAGCCTCCAGTATCAAGTGCCACGAACGCCAGAGGAAGTTCAGCTGGTAGCCTGAAAACCTCCAAGTATGCAGTGTTTCTCAACATTGTGCTAACACACTGTCCTCCTATCATGGAAAAATGGATTTTCCTAATGTTCAGCCTCAGGCTAGCAGTGTGCAATTTATGGTGATGCACCTTTGTTATATTGTTATAATTGAGTCTCCACATCTTTGTAACTGCTCCCTTTGTAGTTAAAATTTGTGTTTTATCTCCCCCTATCCACATCTTCACCAGACTACACAGCTTCAGCTCCCTCAACATCATCTTCTAAGTCACGTTCTCTGGGATCCTGACCATCTTAGTAGCCCTGCACAGAATGTTCTTTGGTTTTACGCCACTTTTGAGCTGATGTGGGGCAAAAACTGGCCATGTATTCCAGACATGACCTCATCAGGACCAAGTAGAGGGAGAGAGAAATTTCCTTTGGTCTCATATTTAACTTGGTATGTGCTGTAAGTCTTGATTGAATTTCAGCAGGATTGGTACTCAGATAATTTACCAATCTGTTTACATGCATGCCATTATTCTTCCCTTGTGTAAAAATTGTTAGATTTTTTTGTTGCCCTTCTCTGGAGCTCTGCTATTCAGCATTATTAGCTCCTCACTTTTCTTTCCCATTTAGCATCATCTACAGATTTGTTGAGGGGTGTTCAATCTCCTCATCCAAGTCTTAAACAAAATTTTACTGTGTAGGACTAGTTATAGAGTAGTTTGAGACCTTTAAATATTAGTTAAGTCAACTTCAACGCAGAGCAGGGACACCTTTGTCTTGGTAAGGCTCAGAGACCCATCATGCCTGACCTCCTTGAATGTTTCCAGGGATGGGGCATTCACCACCTCTCTGATTTTCAAATGAAGAGTAGCTTGGCAAGTACATTAGCCAATTCCCTCAGGACTCAGGGATGCATGTCATCAGGTCCCAGACTTAACTGTATTAACAGCCATGTTCATGTGGTCACAAAGTGGATTTTCTGTTACAGTGGGAGGAACTTTCCTACTTCAGTCCCCCCACTGGAGAGATATGGGAAGAGAAGGTGCCAGTGAAGACTGAAAGGGGAAAAAAATGTTTGGAGCATGTCAGCTTTCTCCTCACCCATTGTTACTTGATTGTCAGTCTTGCTTATCCTGGGGGCATGCCCACTTTGACCTGCCTTTTCTGGTTGACATACCTGTAGAAGCCCTTATTCTTCACATCCCTTGCCCAGTTAAACTCCAGCAGCACCTTGGCCCTCCTGACCACGTTCCTACAGAGCCAGGCAGGATTCCTCTACTCTTCCCAGGATATCTGTCCCTGCTTCTACTGCCTGTGCATTTGCTTCTTGTCCATTAGTTTGATTAGCAGGTCTCAACTACGTTGGTCTCTTTCCTTCCTTTTTTACCCAACTAGTGGCTTGTTCTTGCAAATGATTCACAGTTCCTCAGATTCCCCAGAAGAACATGGCTGGCTGTGTCAAAAGCCTTTTCTACAGTAGTGTTTGTTATTGTCTGCATACATATAAATTTCCCTACAGAAATCTCTTCCTGACTAGGCAGTGTGGGGACATTTTACACGCAGGCTGTTGAATTTACTGAGGCATTTCTTCAAGCATATATGACTCAGAAATTTCTATCATTAGTCAGACTGGAATTATTGTCTGCATAAAGTGACTGAAGTGTTTTGAAAATTGAATATAGCTCAGTGTTCATGTTAATTGTTATAGAATGCTCTGCAAGTTATATAATTTTTCCAGAATGGTCTATATTTTAGGCTGCTATTAAGCATCAATCAAAAATAATATACCTCTAACAAATTTTTCAAAACATGCAATAATATTGAAGAAAATGTTATGATAGAGTTGATAGAGAACTACTGTGGAATATGTAGAGGTTGTTAATTACTGTATTCGAAAGGAACATAATCTAGTACACATAGAAATAAAAGTGATTTCACACAAAAAGCCCAAAAACAAACCAGTCAAACAAAAAACAACAAACAAACAAACAAATCCACCAAAAAACCCCCAAAACCACACAAAAGGCCTCAAATATAGCCACAATCAACCCACTAAGAGCTTTTTGAACCCAGCAAGTATGATACCAAGGTCATTGCTAAATAAGAATGAGGAAGGAGAAGCAGGTAACTGGTAAGAGTAGCAAGTAACAAACAATGGGTTTCCCAAGTTACAGCTCAATGGAAAGAGACTTACAGGAATGAAACAACAGGGCTAAAGAGGCATGGAGTAGCAGCAGAAAATCTTAAAGATAAATGAGGTAAATAAGGGTGAAAAATGAACAATCAAAATCCATATTTTTGATAGTTTTTAGGATCTAAGGATTTATGAGGGCTTTGTTTTGTTGGTGATTTTTTATATCAGCCATTTCATGATCACACTTATTATAGGGCAATGGTGAAATGTTGTATTTCAATTGGTGAAACAATATCATTAGTACATGACATCAAACATTTGTATATAAATAAAATATATATTACTCATTTTAGATGTTGGCAGAGGTCTGGGGAAAAACTCCTTTGAGTCCCATTGTTCTAAATATCTTTTCAAATATTGACCTTTTTTCCCTGCCTGAATGGTTTTATCTCCATAAATTTTCACTCGAATTCATTTCTGTATTTCCTGAAGAAAATGGCTTAAAGAATTCCCTTTTTAAACTATTTTTTACCATTAAAAAAAATTGTTTCTAACTCCCTTTCTTTGTGTTTTCTAACTGGATGTGTGCAGGGGAATGTAACGTGCATTTTCTGCTTTGCAACTATAATTTAATTTAATGAACTTGTATCAAAATGACAACTGCTTTGTGTATTTTTTATTTTTGTAGATAAATTATCATACTGATGTGGTATTCACTCTTTTTTGGCAGTCTTTATTTTATTTTCTGGGAAAAATACTTTGAGGAAAGAGGAGTTAGAGAGAATACTTAAAGATTTGATAAAAATAAATATTATTTCTGTACCATTTTACCATTCTTCTTTTATTCCCAGAATGGAAGGAAGAGAGAAACTAGTTTAAGTTTTCCTTTCTTTTCTTTTTTTTTTTTTTTCCGTGTTCTCAGTTTTATGTATAGTAATATTGAAAAACTTGTCATATTAATCATTTTTAAATCTAGGCTTTTACCTCTTCTCAGTACTTCTAATTAATCATTAGCATGTACTGTCATTAAAAAGCCATTAATTTTGATGTCTACTAATGTCAATACAAGATCAAATTAACCTAATAAAACAACATATAATCTATTCCAGACCTCTGTTATATTTAGCCTGTGCTAAAAGGAATAATAAAACAGATGGATCTGCCAACAATTTATAGTTATTTAAAATTGAAATCTGTAGGATCTACCTATGCAGAAGAAAAAAAAAAAAAAAAAGACATATATAATGTGTACCTATTAACATTCTGGTTTATTACTCTTGATTCAGTCTAATTTCTTACACATGTAAACTTAGACTCTGATGTCAGAATGGTACTGCATATATTTTATCTCAGAATCTGCAGAGTTAAGATACCAGGGTTTTTTTGAGAAAACAGTGTTTCTGTTTTCTGTAGCACATTCTGTTCAAATGTGCTAAAACAGTGCATGCTAGAGATTATGCGGCAAAAGAGCATTTTGGATTCTGGTACCATGTTACTTGTTTTAATGTAGTCTTTTATTTACTCCATGTTCATATTTGCTTTGCTGGTTAGTTTGAAGGTTTTTCCTCCTATTATCATTCAGTGGCAGCTTTAATTCATCATGCAATTGTTAAATACATTCTTGAAATATACTGTGAAGTCTTAGATCTCAAGAAAACTTGTTTTTAACGTAGAATACTTCAGCCAATGCAATCTGTCTCCCTAGAGTGCTATATAATAGCACAGATACTCAGCATTATGTGACCGTGTTTGTCAGTGTGATGCTTATGAAATAGCGATGAAAAATGCAATCAAAATCTGAAAATACATTCTGAAAAAGGTGCCTTTCTGAAAATGTCTAAGTTCTTGATATAATTGATTTCTTTAAGCTCTTTATGGCATTGGCAACCAGGAGCTTGGAGAGAGAATACTTTGATTTGGGAACTGAGGTTAACAACGTTTTTACTTCTACTTTTTTCATTATTATGTAAATTGTTTATGGTGAGGATACCGAACAACATGGCTCTGAATGTTTGCAAACTTTGGATTTTTAAAGATAAAGTCAGAAATTTAGAGTTAGGATGTTTTTCAGTCTGCATAGAGCATTTATTAGACCTGTTAAGTGTACCTTCTTGAACATTTGGAGAAAAGTATGCATGATGTAGTAGAAGGTAGTACCAACCTAAATTATGACTTATCTATAGCTTTGTATCATGGCATCAAAAGTCAGTACCTATCTGAGAAAAAACTTCAAAGCTCTGGCAACCTCAGTGTAAGGATAATTATTTAAAATTGAATTGCTGAAGAAATCAACTCAGGTTGCTTATGGTCTCCATTTCTGTGTGAATATTATGATAACTCTTGGGCTTCTGTTATAAGAGTTTGAAATAAACTTCACATTTGACCAGGTTTGTCATTATAGAATTTATTTTCACTAGAGACAGAAATAAAAAATAAAGCACTAGATCTAATCTTTTGTCACATTTATATTATTTAAGAAAACTTTTTTAAGATATTAAAACTCAGATACTGAAAATTATATTGCATATATTTGCTGAAATACTTACAAGAAATGGGCAGCAGAAATCTCAGTGCCTTCACCTGACCCATGATCTCCCTTGCAGCAGGCACTAGGAACCTCTTCATTTCACTGTATGAGCTTCATGTTAGTTCAGCATATTCCAGGTTTGTGCCTTGACAATATGTTCTGTTCTCTTTCTGTAATGCAAAAAAGATTAAATCAAATCCTTCGCTTTCAATTTAAAGTGCACCCACAGGACCTGGGGGTTTTTTGTAAGGTTGCTCAGGCAGTGAAAGAGGTTGCCCAAGGAGATAGTGGAGTCCCAGTCCTTGAAAGCAGAGTTCCCAAGCAAGCTTCTGTAGGCTGGATGAGTCAAACACCAGAGGTGCAGTCCAGTTGCAATGATTCTGTGTTTCTATTGCTGTTTTAATTGACTGAAGGAATACATGCACCACTACTGATGCTGCATGAAAATATTTTCTGTAATCCAAGACAAACTTCTAAGTTGCCATGGTTTTTAGACCTGTTTTTCAGGTATGTGTGAGATAAGTTGATAGGTTTGCATGCCAGGCAGATCAAATGTTAGGTATTATGTCTTCGAAAGCTTGGTGCCCTTTTCTCTGTTTCAGTAATTCTTGTTTTATTATTTGACAGCTGCACTTAGGTATGACTATGGTATATGGATATTTTTATTTTGCAGTGTGCACAGTGGTACACTACTCACAACTGGATTTGTGCTTTCTGGGGTTTCATTTACATTTTCTGTTAAATAATTGAACAGCAGATTGCTCTCAGTCTATTGTCAGCCCAGTTTTCATGGCCTTTCATCTTTTGTTTTCCATTCTGTATCTGAAAAAAAGACCCTTCTCACTCTTCTCCTATGAATGTTTAGGAATATAAGTAAATGAAGTATGTGAATAATTTACTGCATATTTAATTGCACTAGAAGAATTTATGTAGGTATTCTTGAAACTGCCTGAGTGTCTGCACAGAAACAAATTATGCTTCTTCCCATCGTTCTACTACTTCCACAAAAAACACCCCACACATTTAGACTATGTCTAAATGTTATTTAGACATAGTTATTTAGACTGGAAAGAGTTACTTTGGTTTTTTGCAATCCAATAAAACTGTCTGTTATTCGTCATCACTGTAGTAGTTTTATCATTATCCTGAAACAGTCAAGGCAAGTATAGTTCTTAAACCAAGTGTGCATACATTTTGATGAATAATGAAGTCAGCAATAAGTGTTGAAACTTAAGTATTAAATATGTTTGTATTTCGATTCAAGGGCAATATTAGGATAAATTATGATGCCTATAACCAATAAAATGGCAATCACTGAAAATTCAGATATACTTCATTCTCTTATAATTGTCTTTCTTCATTTTTTTCTTTTTTTTTTTTTTCTTTTTTGTTTCTTTGGGTTTCTTTAATATTAAAAATGCTTGGAAAAATATGCAGGTATGCTACATTTGGACATCTGTAAGATGGAAACAACATTCTTATTTCTATTTGTCTGTGGATAGATTTAGTAAAATACTGTAGATACAGTAAGCAAGGTAAAATATATTCTGCAAAAAACAATAAAATATTAATTTTAATGTATTCTACCGTCTTTTGATTTTTCTTTAATTTTGTGGCTTAGATATTTGCAGTGTTATTGAGTGGGCTTAAAAGAGATTTAAATACATTTTGTGAAGTGTTCCCCTTCCCTTTGCCTCCCCGGTCAGCTGCTAGCTCAGGATTTGGGGAGGTTTGGGTGAGGGGATCTTCAGGATAGGGGGAAAAAATCCAAAAGAGGCTCCTTACCTCGGGCGTATTCCAAGGTTTATTTCAAGAAGGGATCTCAGGGGCCAAAGAGAGAGCACATGGAGGGATGGGGCTTTTTATCTCTTTTGGGATGGGGGGTGGGTTTACCTGGCTCAAGGCCATAGGTCAGAATCAAGGGGCAGGTGGGGTCAGACCAAAGGTACAGTCTCAGAGGGGCTTTCAAGGGGGAGACCAAACACTAGGGGGATACAACAATTTTGTACGAGGATCTCCCAACAAAGATATGAAATCATCTGAAGATGCATACTCTGTGTGTGTGTGTGTGTAATAGTTTCTTCATAGAAATCTTAAAAGAATTATAGAGAGAATGTCAGGAAAAGATTTTGAAAAGTCAACTGCTCCACACCTTGCTGCAACATTAAACTGAGCATCATTCTTGATATATCTGTCCAAAAAGTTATTTAAAATATTTTTGAATGGATATTCCACAACCTTGCAAGATCTTTCTGGTCCAGTTTCTAGAGTCTAAATACTCTGCTGAAACCCACTTGATTCTCAGTTCCTTCATTGTAAGTTCACTGTTTATTGTTTTATTATCAGTAGGCATGAATCACGTGTTTTTGTATTTTATTATCGTGAGCTTACTTTCTCTTCACTGGTTTGAACAATGTCATCAATTTTAGCCCTTCTTTGTATGTCTCTCTAATTTTCCTCCTCTCTTATTATTTAATGTTTATTTACATTGTCCCTTGTGTCATCCTTATCCTGTTTTGGTTTTTCAGTGCTTTTGCATCTCATAGATCTCATGGGCATCTTCCAGCTTCCTACAAATAGCTTGTTTGATTATCTCTTCTGGTAGAGTTCATGATATTTTTCAAAGGATTCAAGGTAAGTTGATCTTTACTGCCACTCTTTTGCCTTTTAAAAGATAAATGCCAATTCTGCCTTCTAGTTTTCACCTTTACAGTTTGCTCTCATCCATTCTTTATGAGCTCTCTCAGACTTTGTACTCATAGGCTGTATAATTATGAGCCACACAGCAAAACTTACTGTGGTGCCATATGATTAGATCAATAGATAAAACAGTTTGCACCAAGGGTCCAAAAGATAGAGTAGAAGTATGCATATTTATTTACTTTATGATTACTCTATTGCCATGGAAAAAACATCCCTGTTGTACTCACAGACAGTCAGAGGAAAGCTATTTAAATACTCTTGCATTCAGGTGTCCAGGCTTCCTGGTGTTTCTTCAGCAAATGCCAGAGCATACTTTCATCTGTTTAGTGCAGGTGACAGGAGCACATGGGTCTTCTCATGCCCTTTTCCATCAAAGCATGTCTTATTTTAGTTGTTGTTCAGTTAAATGCAACACATAGTGACTAACTTTGTGTTTGAGTACTGGTTAGAATGGAAGAGATGGCATCCTAAGTCTTGTGATGGAGGCAAATGATCAAGTGGACACCATGAAATTATGACTTTCAATATCTTAGCTGTTCCTTTGTATGAGGAAGAGGCAGGATAGATGAGAGAAGATGGGCAGTTTTATGTTTGGACAGATAGAAATTCAAAATCTTGGGGACAAGTGACAGTAAATGCAGAACTTATGGACACATAGTGACATAGCTGAGACCCTTGACCGTGAACTGGTACTGTGGCTGCAATGTATTGAATCTTCTATGAGACCGAAGAAGTTGATGGTAAAGGAGGGATGGAAAAGGGAAATCATTGCTAATTTAGGAAAAAAAAAAAAGAGAGAGAGAGGAAAAAAAGGAAAAAAATAAAAGCAGACAGGTGAGGCAAGCAAATAAGTGCTGAAGAGGGATACAGCAGCTGAAGCAAGAAGAAAATATATTCAACTATAGGAGGTCTTGATGTAATATAAAAGAATACTTTAGCTTGAGGGCGTCTGTGTGAACTGGTTTCTGACCTTGAGACCTATAGCCTTTTAAGTGGTACAAGAAGCAGGACACAGGAGGTCTCTGTGATTTGAGGGCATTCTGTTGGTGCATGTGCACTTGATACTTGCTGTGGGACTTGCTTGTGCTGCAGATCACACATTGATTCAGACCTTTCTGTTCCTTTTAGAGACTGTTGCTGCACTTTGAACAGACCTTCTGATTTAATTTCATCCAAAAGGAATCCCCTTCACATGCAGAAAAACTGCCCCACAATGTGAGCCAACATGGAGTAAGTGGGGAAATGAGGGATTGCTGCACTCTACTTCTCTGAGCTATGTCACTGTTGTAGACACCTTTCAGATAATATTTTATCATTTGCTGATTTTGTATGTCTCAAAATGAAGTTCATTTCACTCAGTGGGCTTGAAAATACTTAGGTTATACAAGTATTCATAAATGCATTCATCCTTTCCTTGCAGGATCTTAATCCTTTATCACTGGTGCACCAATTAAAACAGAAAACTAATTTATTTTGAGTTTTCGACTAAAGAAGAAATTTAGAAAACAGTAAAAAAATGCATAAGAAATGCCAATATTCTTCAGTATCTATCAGAAGCCTTTCTTCTCCTTTGGGTAAATTAGTTTGTTAAAGAGCTACCACTTTACTCTAATTTCTTTTTCACCTTCGGCAAGCCTCCCAGGAAATTTTAACTAAGACTCCTTTCACTGGAGTTTGCCTTCTTGAAAAGCACTGCTTTTACTTTTAATTATTTTCATTCTAATCTAACTTTCAAGAATTTTGTCTTTTTGTGACCAATCTCAACTACATTATGACCTAATCTTCCCATTCACTCTTCATTCTCGTTAATTGTAGCCAAATGGGAAGCAGTGCCTATCCACCTATATTACTCCTCACAAAAGTATTTCAGGAGCTTCCTCTTTATCCTGTCTCCTGTTGTATTCGTAAAAGATTTTGGCCAGTAACCTATATTATCACTGAGGTCTGTGCTCTGGTTTACTCTTCACAAATATATTATCTAATTGATCCTTCTGGTCTTTGAGGGAAATCCCAAAGTGGTAATGTTATTTGGGGTTTGTTTTGGTTTGGTTTTCTTCTTTAAGTTTGTACATGTCCTTTGCAGTGACTTAGCAGTTCTTTCTCCTTTTTGGTGTGAACCTCAAAACAAGTCAATTCATCCATGTTCCCTTACTGTTCTTCCTCAACAAGATACACTACATGAATTTGAATTCTTCAACCTCCTTCTCTCCTTAGATTGTTATATTATTACTATCATTACAAATCAGCTGTATGTGACAATAATCAGGTGACTGGTGAATCTCAAATCCAGTCTAACTTTTGATTCTTGGTGTTAGAGACATACAGCTTCTGTTCTGCCAGCACGGGGATGGATTCTACATTTGCTGTTGGGGATTGGACTACTTTCTTCCTTAATCAGCTGTTTGGAGGGTGTCCATTTCAGCCTCCATGTCTGGTACTTCTGCATTTCTTTCCAGATGGTCAATCACTTTTTCACTGGAATTTCTCATGCCTAATGTTATTGATATCCTTTTGTATCATATGGGCTTCTCTGTTCCAGCATTTTGTTTATAGGTCTTCTGCCAGTTTCCTAAAGGGAAAACTTTCAGGGACTCTTTCATTCCTGATTTCTGCTTTTGGAAGATGAAGGTCTGTGTTCCCTGGTTTCAGCACAGAACCTGAACTGAATAATTTCCCTCCATAGTTCCTTTGTGGGTACAGCAGCAGATAGCTGCTCTGTATCCAGCCTGCATCCTCAGAGCTGTAGACTGAAAATGATCTGCTGACAAAGGTGATTCTGATGTTGTGCTTTTAAGGGGGTGAATTGTAATACAAAACTTTCCCAAGTCCCTTCTCCAATCTGTCTCTAAAGTTTCCCTGTTATGAAAGTCAACAAGCCACTGAAGTGTTTGTTCACAAATACATATCTTTCATTGTGCTTCTGTGATCAGTTTAGACACACTGCAGGAAATTCATGATGTCTGAGAACCCACCCTTGCAAGGATGCAGTACAGGTTTTTTTCATGTTTTCTTGTGAAATGATCCCCTTTACAAGGCTTCTCCCATTTGCCAACATAACCGATAATTTCTCAATGATTTTTTCTGTACAGAGCTATATACAAAGAGATTAGGTAAGTTCTTTTCCAGTTGTGGATTTAACACTCCTTGAAAAACTGAAGGTTAGTATTTTTACTCCCTTTGCACTGCAGAGAACAAACTGGAAGCTATCATTTAGGAGATGAATGTTCTATTGAGCAGGCTGTTAGATAAAAGAGGAGCTATTTTCAAGCAACTTTGTGGCATTTCTTACACTTTCATTTTCTTTGCCCTGATACCAGAAGATTGATCTCTGCAGCAAGCTACTAAGCTCTTTGTCCCATTTATTTTATTGAGTGTATCAATGGAACAAGGTTTTGTTTATTGAAAGATGTGTAGAAGTTCTTTTGAAAAGCATGCAGTGTTTGTATTGTAATACTGTCTGAACTTAGATATTAAGACTGCAATGTTACATAGTTACACTTCTTGAATAGTAAAATAGTTTGATACAACACTTTTTCCTCACATGAAAATAATAATTTTTCATTTTGACAGTAATAGGTCCCTTAGATTGGACTGCTTTGAAAATTGATTTCTTTAATGCTCTTTAATGTTACAATATGAACAAGAAAGGAGTGTAATAGGCCCCAATAATGATATTTGTTTTGTTGTAAGAAAAGAACACTTTGCTAAATACAAGTGCCAGTCCAGGGAGCTACTGAAAGAGGTGCTAGGCTGTGAGTACTTCAGTACCTCCGTGGTATGGTTCATAAGGTGATTGTAAGTTAAGTCTTTATAATGAATACAGAGTCACAGTATAGCAAAATATTTAGGAAGGTACACTTGCCTCAACATAAGAAAGTAAAAATTAAGACTCAAATTTCTTTGGATGCTGAAATCTAAATCAGGGAATATTTTAAATCTAGGACTCAGATCTGCAGGTGAGAGTCTGAGCTTGTGAAACTTGTCTTAAAATGGCTCTCAGACTTTTGTGATGGAACAGCATGGATTTTAATATTAAAAAAAATGTCTTTTAGGACAAAGAATGTTGGTATTATGGATTTTGAGGGCAAATCACTTCATTTTTTTCCAGTAAGCTTTTTATTACTTATATGAACTGGATGGTTACCTAGAAAAGAGCAACCATTAGAGTAATGTGGCTCTACTATTACATCACTAGACTAGTCATCACATACTCAGGTAAAAAAAAAAAAAAAGTTGTCCCTTTCATAGGGACAATTTACCCTTTCCCTTTCAGGGTAAGTCCTTACCCTTCCAGAGTAAATACTCCAATAAGTACATAAAAGAGAAACTATTTTCTAGCCAGTTCGTAAAATCCAATATTTAAATTCATTTATTCTGATGACAATATCTGATTTTTAGCATATCATCAATCAGAATAATATTGCAGAAATACCAGACATCAATCTCACCTGAAATCAACAAGTGAGATAATTTTTCTCTGCTTAACTATGGTAAGTGTTCATAAGCTGTGCTTGTTCTGTTTTTTTGGGTTGGTTTTTTTGTTTTCTCCTTTTTTTTTTTTT
>VWYO01014111.1:120511-176474 GCA_013400275.1 Rhadina sibilatrix | reverse complement strand
TTAAATTCTGCTTAGAGAGATATGGGTGATAAAGGCAGACTGGGAGCAACATGAAGCATTAAGATGCAAATAACATACAAAGAAAATGAACTGTGATTATTTAGTCTAAGCAAAAATGTGTCTGAAGGGCAAACAAAAGTAACTGCGTTATAGCACTGGAGTTTCAGGCTATATATGAAGAAAATACTTTCAAAGATAGTAGAGGCAATATAATAACTTGCCTAAAGAAGATATAGAATCTGCCTTTAAGGGAAAGAACAAGAGAAAACCAAACCATTATGTCTGTAGTAGCTAAGGTAGAGCTGACTTTGCAATAGTGCAAGAGGATAATATTCTTTACATAACCTCTCCACTAAGCCCACCACTCAATTCAAGACATGCTTTGTCATTCTTGAATAGGTATAAATGCTGTCCAAATAGTTACTAAGGCTTGTTTAGAACCTGTTTTTTCTGCTGCCTCACACAGAGTCTAGTGTCACAAGAGCTGAAGTTTGCCCTCTTGGAAGGGCAAGGTGCAAACACGAAAGGCACAAAACATAATTGCATGAGCACAAGCTATTTTGTGCATGTGACTGAATGGATTGCAAGGCATTGCAGCCCAAATAGACTTCTCAAAATCTGGACAATAGTGCATTAGTTCAGTGTAGTTCACTGGAATAGATAATTAGGATAGGTCCTAAAAATTGTTTCTAGAGGTTCCTAGAAAAATGTCAGGACCTCTTCTCTATTTTATTTGCCATATGTGTAAACAACAAACCAGTGGGGATGTACAATTTTTTTTCATATAGGTAAATATTTTTACAGGTTTATCAACAGTGTTGACTGTTTCTGTATAGAACATTTGTTTATTATCCTCTTATATCAGTTTTTAATTTTTTCTTTCTGAAAAGAAAAAAAATCTTTACTTGAAAAATAAAAGAATAATATATGATTAAATTTTCAGCTTGACTAAATTATCTTCAGGACTTTGTGCTGAAATTACAAGCAGGACTCAAACACAGGGAAGTGGATTAAATAAACAGTGCAATTTATGTGGACAAAATAAATGCACCCACACTCAATACTGCAGGCTCCTGGACAGCTTGTTTTCACCAGGACCCCAAGGTCCTTTTCCACAGAGCTGCTTTCCAGCAGATCAATCCCCAGCCTGTGCTGGTGTATGCAGTCACTCCTCCCCAGCTGCAGGACCCTGTACTTGCCTTCACTGAATTTCCTTTCTGCCCATCTCTGCAGCCTGTCAAGGCCCTTCTGAAGGGCTGCACATCACTCTGGGGTATTGGCTGCTCCTCCCAGCTTTGTGTCATCAGCAAACTTGCTGAGAATGTCTCTGTCCTTTCATCCAAGTCATTAATGAATAAGTTAAACAATTCTGGGCCCAGTATTGAACCTTAAGGGACATCACTAGTGACAGGCTTCCAACTAGACCCTGAAGCCACTGATTGTGGCTCTCTGGGATCAGCCAGTTCTCAATCCACCTCACTGTCCACTCAACCAGTCTACACTTTCCTGAGTTTGCCTACAAGGATGTTGTGAGAGACCAGTGTCAGAAGCCTTGCTGAAGTCAAGGTAGACAACATGCACTGCTCTCCCCTCATCCCTCCAGATAGTTCTTTCTTTACAGAAGATATCAAGCAATGTTTTACCCTTAGTGATCACCTTCTTGTCACCTACATGGATAGAAGTGGCCTCCAGAATGAGACATTCCGTCACCTTTCCAGGGATTGAGATCAGGCTGACTGGCCTGATCAGTAATTCTTTTGGTCCTTCTTCTTGCTCTTTTTGAAGACTGGGGTGACATTTGCGTTCTTTCAGTTCTGACTGCCACAGCCTTTCAAAGATAATAGTAAGCAGCCTCACAATGGTGACATAAAAGGACACATGTATGCTTGAATGAAAAATAGCACAACTCCCCTTATTATGGTATAAAATCAAAATTTTAAAATGAAATAGAGGTTTCATCTTATTGTCATGAAGGGTATATATTTTATATTAATATAGGTAGTTTATAAATGAAGAACCAGCTCATGTTCCACACTTTAAAAAACTGTTCTAAAGTAACATATATAGGGAATTTTAATTCCAGTTAGTTTGGATAATAGCCTGACTTAACTGTCTTTTTAATGGTTTTTCATGTTATTTTTTTCCTTAGTTTGTTTCTCTTTAAACATTACTGCCCTGTGGTACAGTAATTTCTTCCCTAGTTTTACCCTGATATCTACAAAGTGTCAGTTGTTATTGTCAGCAGATGGATGAGGACAGATGTTTCCATCAATCCAGATTTTTGCCATTCCAGTGAATAACTTGCTATCATTTTACCTTTATTTTTAGTTATTAAAATTCAGTTATCTTTCCTAGTAATCCAGGAAAATACTCTCCGGTTTTGTTGCTTATACTGCTACCCATTTTGTTTATGCAAGACTTTTGCTGCCTACAGTTTTTCCTTCAATTGTGCATCCATAATCATGTCCAAGCACCATTTTTCTCCAACTGGAATTATTTTCCAGCTCTGTAGCCCTGGTTCATGCCTGAGATGTTTTGGTTTTCTGAAACTCTTTCCCAGAGAGATTTCTGTAAACAAGAGACATGTTTTTCTAACTGTAACCTTTGTTTACATTCTTTCACTAGGAGGGACGACTTCTTGATGTCCCTCTGGTTTGACCAATATGATTGAAGAAGTTTGTCTTTTGTTTCACCAATCGAATTATTCTGTGTAGAATAGTATAAAAGGGAAGATATTCCTGGAAATAAACACAGTAATTTTCAGCCTTCTGAAGTCAGAGTTTGTGTCATTGTGGTGTACAACAGGGCCACAGCTCTGTTTATTAAATCCAGGTTTTTTGCCTGTGTGAATACAATAAAAATAATTTCCTTTGTCATCTTCCTTCCAATCTTTTGTGTACATCTTCCATTTTATCAACAACATAGCTGCTAATATATTTCATCATCCTAATCATCCCCATCACTGTCCCTTTACGTTACCTGCTTTTTGCGCCATCCTATCAAGTTCAGTATTCTTTTTCCATCTTCACTATAATTCACTATTGCTACATTGGTTCAATCACCTTTCTTCTATCATATCATACCTTCTTTTTTGTTCTTTGTCATGGCATGTCTGTATGCTTAGATGTTTCAACTGTGTCTTTTCATACCAGTGCAGTCACATCATCCAAATTCCATTTCGTTTCCATTTCACGTTCCTTTCATAGCTTGTGCTATTATGCCTATAAGAGAACAGACATTGAATGCTTATTAATTTATAGGATATCAGATGCAGGCACTCTGTTTAAACCCTGCTTTTCTATTATTATCAATTCCCCCTTCCCTGTTTTGTGTAATGATTCCTTCTTCAGAATGTGAGCTTTTGGAGACAGAGTTTGAGCTTAAATATATACTCAGAAAACATGCAAGATATCACATCTAACACCAGAACTTTTGAAAACCTTGAATATTATTGAGAAGAATGGATTTCCTGATCCACCAACTACGTGGTTGTTCCTGATCTAAAGTACTGAAACATATATTTGGTTTATGTTGTTATTATTAAGGAAGTCAGAAAAAACACTATGCAAACTTGAAATATCAATTACTATTTATTAATGTTTTAGTCAATTCTGAATAACCAACACTTCAGTTCACTTTTCACTGTGCTTCTGCATGTAAGTTCATGACCCTAAGGAAAAAGTCTGCATTTTAGTTAGCAGAGTCCTTTACTGCCTTCTCACAGCCCACTTCATGAGATGCATGACAAATTATTGGAAGATGTATCAGAACTGTTCTTACCCCATGTAATAAGAGTTGTCATTCCTGACTTGGAACACCACACCTTCCAACTTCTTTTCTCCAGACCAAAGAATTTTGAATTCTGTGGTCTTACACAGGAATTGCAGATGTATTCTCCACTTAAATGTCTTTCATATAGCAATGTTATTGATAAATTTACAGAAATTTTTAATATTAAAGGTCTGGGTTTGATCTCATGCAAGGAGGTATTATTTCATCTAGGTGGAATGAGTTTATAAGATATAGTTATTGACTTCCAAAATGTTATTTCTAATTGAAATAATTCACAGCTTGGCTTCAAATCTGCACTTTTTGCATCTGAAAGGTCATCTAAGCTAGCCTAGTGAATCCTGTCCTAGGTCTCCAGTTGTTGACATCTACATCACAGAAGACTGGGTCTATTTGTATAGACAGTAAGCTTGTTCTTGTCCATTGCTCGTTTATCAGCAATTTGTTTAGAATTCTTTATCTGCTTCTTTTTTCTTAGAATGCCTTAGTGCTTAAACAAATAAAAGAAAAAAAAAAAAAGAAAAAAAAAGAAAGAAAGAAAGAAAGAAAGAAAGAAAAGGGAAAATGAGAGAGAGAACAATAAAATAAAGAAAGAACATCACCACATATTTCACTATATCTAGTTCTGGACTACACTTATAGCAGCAGTATGTGTGGTCCAGAACAAGATGTAGTAGTTTAGATTGTAGGTAGGCTACTGAACATTGTAGTTTTATGCAACTTCCTGACTGGTTGAGAAGTACTCATAGTTCTATATATTTGTAGTTATCATAAAACACGCTACATGTTTTATGATAACTAAAACATGTAATAGTTTATTGGGCAGAAATAGTACAGGCTGTATGGGTAATACACCCTTGTAGAATTCTCAGCCCATTTTGAAGAAATAACTTAATCTTTTAAAAGATCATCCTGTCTGCTTAAAGACAATGTGAATTAATCTGAGTTTCTTATATACCATTTACAGGATCATTGAAGAACATAAATCTCTCTGCCAGTTTATAAGCAGGTCAAAGCTTGAAAAAGCTCTGAATGTTAGTATTGTTGTTTGCCTCCCAGATATTTTTCTGGGAAGTTCTTTTATGCTCTGATTCAAAGTTATACTCTCATAATCACAGATTTATAGTAAGCATAGTTTAGGACTTCACTGACTTTAATGTACTGTTCAAAGTCAGTAAAGCTCTTCCTTAGGTTGCTGCAGTTGTAAGACAACAGCATAAAATAAATGCTTGGCTTTCATATTTTAATAGCTGTTTATATGAATTTCTGGTTTTAATAAGTGTAATGTGATGTACTCTAAGAAGAACGTAAAATATTGATAGTGATTTTTGATTTTTTCCAATCTCTAGAAGACATGTTTTTGGATGTAAAGTGGTTGTTTTCTTTAGTGTCTGAAGGAAAAGAACAATTTAAGTGAGGCAGGGTCACTGTTTCGTATTCTTAAATGAGAAGCATGGAAAGTTGTACATGGTATAACATACAGAATAATAACAAATATTGAATAACATAGAGGATGCAAAGACAATCACTCACAACCTAGCACAGATTGATGCCTACTCTGTCTTCAAGCAGTGGCCACTTTGAAAGACAATCCTTGTTCTCTCCAGCCCTCCAAGCCTCCAGCCTCCTTCCTCTACCACCACTTTTTCTTGTCAAGCATAGTGTTACAGGTATGGAAAATGCCTTTGGCCACATGGGGACATTTGGCTTAGCTGTGTTCCCTCTCGACTCCTTGGCCATCCCTGCTCTACTTACTGGGGACAAAGAGCAGGGAAAAAATGAAAAAGGCTTGAAACTGAGAAGCACAGTTCAGCAATAGCAAAGCATTGGTGTGTTATGAGCACTGTTTCAGCCAAAACTCCACACTATCATACTAGCTGCTATGACAAACCTCCATCCCAGTCAGTCTCAGTACCTGAACCCGACACTTAAGTACAAGGCATAGTTCATTCGAGTCTGTTTTTGCACTTGAATAAAATCAAATCTCACCAAAAGGATAATCTGAGTTTTATTTGACTGGAAAACCTAAACTTTATGAAGTTTATTTGGGATATAAGCAGAAGGACCTTCCTCTAATTAATCTTTTTAATATTAATAACTTTTTAAGCAAGTTGTGTTAGTTCTGAAAACCCTTGACTTTTTCTCTGTAACAGCATAGATCTAACTTAAGAAACAAGAAACTCCTCTTATTCCAATCCCTATTTAAACTTGACGGGGAGTTCTTGATGAAAAAATGTACTGGGAAGTAATTCTTTGGATGGGGTCGTCTTTGTTAAGCATGTTGTAGTGGTACATGTCTGACTATTTTCTGTGTTTTACTATTCAGTCTTATTTCATGTCGATCATTACACACATCAGGAAGTTGTTGTCTGGAAGATTATTGTGTTTATCAAGGAACTGAGGCTGCAGTCACCCTATTCCAGTTTCATAACACCTTTTGTGACTTAGGCTCCAGAATGTAGTGTCTGTCTTTTTATGTTGAATCATGTCATTTTACTGAAGCTAGAGTGCTTCTGTCTGTGCAGAGTGTGTCTGCATTCAGCCTGTTGGATTCTGCTAAAAGGGTATCTCTCCTCTGAAGGACTAAAGAGTGAATATTTAGAAAGGTCACTGAGAAAAGTGAAAACCCTTATGGACACAGTTGGCTCTATCATGACTTTGTTTCTGAGACTCTGACAATTTAATCTTGCTATACAAATTAAATTCCCATGGCTGAAAATAAACAGAGAAAATATGTTAAGTATCAAAAAATAGTGAAAAAAATCTTTTGTGCTTTAAGTATCTGTCAGTAACATAAGAAAAGTACCACCATATAAATTACTGAAAGTATTTTGAAAATTAATTAATAGATGTGTGGAACTGTATAACTTCAGTAATAAACACTTAAGAGAACAGAAGTCTAGAAGAAAACTGACAAGACTGTCTTCAGAGTTTTAACAGAGTACATTAAATGAGGAACAAAGAGAATAATGATTTGAAAGCAAAATAAGGAGCAGCTGCTGATTGAGGTTTGTGTCAACCTTGTGTGGAATAAGCTGAGATTCAGGAGGGTAAATATCACATATAAGTATAGAATTTTATCCTAAACATACTTGCAAGATAGAGCAGATGGAAGCTTCT
Source organism: Rhadina sibilatrix (assembly GCA_013400275.1). Classification (NCBI taxonomy): domain Eukaryota; kingdom Metazoa; phylum Chordata; class Aves; order Passeriformes; family Phylloscopidae; genus Rhadina; species Rhadina sibilatrix. Next base: position 169,565 of record VWYO01014111.1, on the reverse strand, counting down.
TAGGCAATTTTAATTTCAGCATTTCTAGTTTTCTGAAAGCTTGAATTTACATTTTTGTATTTTTTGTTTATTTTTCACTTCCTCATTTTCCCTCCTTCCCTGTTTTTATTGTAAATACATTTTGTGTGTATCAGATACAAACATTCCACAGAAACAGGAAAAACAAAATATTGAATTTGCCTTTTCAGTTAAAAAACATTTGTATTGAAATCAATAAATCAACAAAATACCTAATTCTTGTTGAGTATTTCTTCACTAAAAGAAAACAACAGCATGCTTGTATTTTCCCAAGTTATCCTTTACTATTAAAAGTTTATATTTTATTACTATAGCATTGATCCAATTGAGACTTAAATTTTTTAATGCAGATTGCACATTCCACAACAAGTTCTAATTTATTTATTTCCTTTTCAAAAACAGTCATCACTGTTTCATTTTGCACTTTTTGTTAGAAAGCCTACAAATACCTGAAGTTTTTTATGTGAAAATATTTGTATAAATATTATCTGGTTTAACATAAATACTTTTACATATATCATCACTTTCTTAAGAAGCATTATTTGAAAATTCAGCTACAGCAGTCAAGGACTGATACCCAGCTGTCTACCCAGTAGGCAGAGGTTTCTTGCTTTACAGTTCAGCCAGCAGAGCAAATGTGCAAGTTCTCATTGTTCAGTACACTAGAGTCAACAATTACTTTGAACTTTGCAATTAGCTATTGGATTAAATGTGCTTATTTTGCATTTAAGTGGATCAAGTTAAATTCCACTGGCTGTACAGTGAAGAATTACTTTTCTGTCAGGAATATAATAAGATTCTCGGGATAAAAAAATCTTGAATTTCTATTGCTGTGCAAAATAATTTTGTCTCTTGAGTATCAAGCATGTTTCATTGTTTTTTTTCCTGTAAGTTGCAGCTGAAGCCTTATTATGCCACTTTTATATGCTTATATTTTATTTAACATTGAATTATGTGGTTTACTTGTTTCATCCAGATTTCACAATGGTGCCTTTCCTATTTCTATTCTGATAAATAAACACAAACAATCAAAATTAGCATTTTTGAAGTTGTTCGTCAGCAACATGCTCTTAGTAGTGATGAGCAACCATTAAAATCCATTTTCTTCCTTCCTACATGATATTTTCCTATGTATTTTAATCACTGGAAAAAGCAGAAACACTGGATTCAAGATATAACAATGAATGAATTGCTTTGCCAAATGTTACATATATAGAGAGAAAATTAACTAGATTTTTTTATTGAGCAATTGCAAAATTCAGGATCTATTTTCACCCTACACTGGGAATAATGATGATCCATAGTTGTACCCTGGCATTAGGTGCAGCCAAGAAATAAAGTATGCAGGTCACCATCAGGTTGCACAGTTGCATACCTCAGCCCTAGGTGAAAGTCTGACTATAAATGTGCCCTTCTACCCCCTGCCCAAGATCATGAGGAGAGCTGGGGACAGTGGGACAACACTCATTATTTTTAGGGGTTAAGCCAACTACTGTCTTCTTTTTAGGTTGTTCTGGATAAGGTTATTTCCTAAAGTGAATATATATATATATTATTGATTGTAGGATGGAATGGGAAATTTGAGAGTCACTAAAAAAGGAATACGACTTGAAGGAATATCTGAATTTCTACTTCCACTATATGTGAAAGAAATCCATTCCCGAAAGGTAGGTATTTTTCATCTTTATTTCTTAATTTGCAGCTAATATAAATTGATCTCTTCAGTCTCAAACTACAAAGTTTAATTCTTACACCTCCTAGGTTAGCAATCAGTAGAGGTTTGCTTTGAGAATATCTGAATAGTGAAAGCTTCCTTCATGATTTTTTTTTCTGAAACCTTGCTTGCTTCTTAAAAGAAATGTTTTATCCTAAAGGAAGGAGATTCAAAGCATATGTATTTTATACTTCAAATGACCTCAGCACTGGGAATAGAACATTTGACTCTTATTTGATGTACAGTCCAGAAAAACAAGAATGGTGATAAGTTCAAAATGCAGTAAAATAAGGAATGGTTTTGTTCTTTTTATCACTAGCTGTCATGATTTCTTTTTCTTTTCTTTTTTTTTTTTTTTTAATTTTAAGTTTTGTTTGGGTTTATTTTGCTGATTAAGTAGAGGAAATCCTCCTATACTGTGTAACATCCCTAGGATTTAATTTTTCAAAGCAAACCCTTTTAAATGTTGTCTAAATGTAATTATCATGTAGCATCAGATTATTACAGAGGAAAAAAGAAAAGCAAGAAATTTTGTACCATGAAATTCACTGTAGGTCATTTTAAATCTTTTGTTTTGATTCAGTTATGCTGTTCATATTCACATTGTCAATGAATTCTAAAAAAATACTGAAATGCTGGAAAAATCATCTTTTTACCATGAGAGTTATTACCTACGATCAGAATAGAATGTGCTGGTTTTCAGTCAATCATCTGAAAAGAATTTTAATGTGCATACTGCAACATTTGACAGGAGTCACAAGTATGTTGACCCTAAATTACTTTGTTGAAATTTTTGTCTGTTTAAATCTGTCTTCTATGTATATAAGAATGCTTGAGTACATTCATAAATGAGATGACAGTTTCCTGTTTTCCTTAATTAGTTCACTCTTGTGTTAATAAATCCTTGAGGGACCTTCTTCATCCTCTTTTTTTATAAAGCTAAGATCTTTTAATGTTTAATTGAGTAGCAGTATTGTCCTAGGTTATGACAACTTTTATAATATTTAAGTAACCTTGCAGGGAGCATACTTTCATTCAAGGTTGCAGGACATTACTCATGATGTGTGCATTTTTCCCATTTCTTTTTTGTGAGTGTATTATTGTTCCATGTCCTGTTACTGTATGTGAGATTAATGATTTGGAATATTTTCTTGCCTAGTGCTGCCTCATATTGCAGAACATTGGTTCTCTTAAAGAGAAGATGGAAACTTTTGTTTCAAGTGATAATAATGAGATTTGAGTAGGGCCCTAATTTAATTTAGCTGCTAAAAAATCTCAGAAAAAAATGCACACAAATGCATTTTATGCATATTTAATGCATAATTATTATAAAGGAAAGGGATGCAAAATCTACCAGATGCCTAACATGAGGTCCCACTAGTCCTGAAAAAAAGGACTCATGAAAAAACCCACTTGTCAGTAAATATTCTCAAGACAGCAGAAAATAGAGTTGATCATTAACTGGACAAAATAATTCAAGTAAAATATTTTTGGTGGTCCGAGTCTACTTATATATATTAACTTTAAGGCACTTGTTACCTAGATTACAACATGGTATTTACACAGGCTTTATTCTCATCTGGCAGCACTTTTGAATTAGGTTCACTTTGCAGTCTTATGCCAACTTGCTCAGTAGTTCTGCTAAAGTTCATTAACTTCTGTATGCAAATGGGAATGCCATGAGGGAATGATGAAAGAAGCCTCTTGAGCTGTATCCTGAGTAGCAGTAGGGTTTTGTACTGTCTCTGTGGGGTATTTCTACAGCTGTATGGCATCTGCATGTGACATGAGCTGTTTTGGCACTTACAAAAGTGGCCACAGTGCTGTTGCAATCTAAAAGTAAGCTGGGTTTTCTGAGTCTCATCACAGTCAGTAGTTACCTAGTCATATTCTGTGAAATCAACAACTCATTGCTTATTTTCTGGAAGCAGAATTAGTTCTTTAAGCCTACACTCATTCCCCTACATAAGAACACATGCATTAAAGTGACATTGTGTGATTAACTCCTAGGGTGTCATGTGACATTCAGTAGTAACTTTGCAGGACCAGTATACTTCCTCTGCACTGCAGAACATGGTTTGAGGGATGGCCTCTGAGGGACCTCCATGGAGGCTCTCAGCTCAGGAGGTCAGGCCTTCACTGTCCTCCCATTGCAGCTCAGAGCAGAGTGAGGTGGGAAGGCCAGTGTTATTAGCAGTGAGGTACAGCAGCCAATGTGCTGTGCTGTGCCTAAGAGGACTGGAATTCTTGCATTTTTGATGGTGCTATTGTTTAGAAATCTTGATCTGAAAGTGATAAAGATGCTTATTGAGAGGGCAGCATTTACCTCTGATTCTGATAGTGAATTACTGCTGATAAGAGTGCCCAGCAGTCTGTTGAGCAGGTAGGTGGAGTGAGCTCTCTGCTGCTGCAATTTAAGTTTGAGAGTGGCTAGATTTGCTAGTGTAAGCTCACATATGCTTACTGATGACCACTTGCCTACTGCATACCTGGATGCCCAAATAAGATCCCTTATGCAGCGTTAAATGCAGACCTTAAACTGCCTTTATCAAGAGAATGGTATTGAACTTTGTATATAGGTTGAAATACTGTCTTTTATCTTGTGATTGTTTCACTGAAACCCTGAATATTCAAAGTAAATGCTAAAATACTTAGATTTAAGTCAGTTGGAAAACAAACGTAACTGTATTCTTAAAAACAAAAGAAAACTTCCAGTGATTTCCTTCTGACAGTATAAAATTTTCTTTCCAATTGCAGTAGTGAAAAAGCCAGGTCTTGAGGAAAATGAATATTTTCTTTTGTGTAGAAGTTGTGTAAATGAGAAGACTACTTGAAGTGTGCTGTTTCCCTTGTCCTGCTCCTCCTGCTTTGCCCTTTTTACGGTACCTAGTAAGAGGTGTCCACAGGACTGTGGGTTCCTACCCCCAAATCTATGTTTATGCAGGGAAGAAACTTTTGTATTTTCATCAAATAGCTTTGCTGCATGTCAGAATTTAAAATGATGCATTGGACCCTGAGCAGATAAGGCTTCATTTGATCTTGAATTGACATCCTTATATCCCCAAAACCAGGACGTGTACTCTATGAAATAAATCTTACAGAGGATTACATTTTGGCTATGAATGGTCTAGCTGTATACTTTTGATCAAGTTGCTAGCCTGAAATCTGTAAGTTTCATCCAAAACATATTATATTTCCCATGGTCATATCATTTGCATTGATATAATGCAAACTTCATTTTTTATAGTGTATGGAATCACATAACACATAATAAAACATCCTGAATTATTTCAATATTTCAATATTTTGGTTCTTCTGAATTAAATACTGCTATTATCATGGTACTGCATCCATACTACTGCACTCTTGAAGGGAAACAATCAAGGGACAGTCTTATTAGCTTGTCATATAACAATAAAAGTGGTTTGTGATGTTTTCTTGAGAATGTATTCCTGGGTTTATTAATCTTTTTCATTTGCACATGATGTTCTTAAGGGCTGAAAAAATCCAGTTTTCTCTTTGTTAAATTGTTTCTATTACATAGAAAGAAGTAACTCATTTTAGCTTAAAGTAGAGGGGATTTTTTTGGTTGGGGTTTTTTTTTTGGTTTTTTTTTTTTTTTTCTGCTTCACAATTAATAAGGCTGAAAAGGTATTCTCTGAAATTAGCATGTGTTTTCCAGAGATATCCTTAGAGAACACAGAATTTAATAATTGAGTAAAAAATCTTTGGGAAACTGTCAAGAAAACAAGAAATAGTGAATATATATTAACTTCTTACTGAACATGTGAAACTCCAAAAACTTTGAGTACATCTTGTGTTTTAAAATATGTGATTCTATATGAATTAATAAATTTTAGCTGGGGTTCAAAGCAGGATTTTTTCAGGTCTCTTTTCCTCCAGATTTTTACTTTAGAGACTGAATATTCCTGTATTTAGAGTTTTATTTTACACTGTTTTATTTCCAAACCTGGATCAGTCTTGACAAAAGCAAATCTACAATATATTTCTTTCATCACTGTTTCTCTGAGTGTATATAATCATCAAAACAGAATTAACCTTTTATAATTTCAGCCAAATAATTGCATTTATTTAGGTTTATGTTTGGGCCTTAGGTGCCTCTGTGACAACGTCAAATTCTTTTTCTGAGACAATGTCTTTGTTGAGCTTCTCTCCCTGATCGAGTTATAAGGTTGCAGCATAGGAGATCACATCAAAGGCCTTTATGAAGTTGAGGAAGAACATGCACTCTTCTTGTGTATTGACAGGCTTTTCTTTTTGCAAGACCTCAAGTCAATGCACCTTGCCTTTAATAACCCATGCTCTTTTAGTCCCAGCTGCCTTCTTTTCATATCTACATTGTAATAATTTTCAGGATCCCAAAATCTTCCCTCCTTGCAAGATGCTCATACTCTCTTGTAGGGACCTGCCAGGATGGGGGTTTTGTTGATTTTGGGTTTGAGTAGGAAGAGCATATTCCCCTACATTCCACTCAGATATGTTCTCCCAAAATTTCAAGGCCAGATTTGTATATCTGCTCTCTTTTCTCCTCTGTGAGATATCCCTCTGCCATGCAGTCAAAAGTATTTCAAGAATCATGCAGTCCTACCACTACTGAAGTATATAAGTATCAGAGAAACTCCATTTAGGAGATGTTATTGCACACTTTTTTGTGATATCAAAAAAAAAAAAAAAACAAAAAAACAAAAAACAAAAAACAAAAACAAACCAGAAAAGTACCCAAAGAATTTGCCACTATTATTGCACAGGATGAAATGCAATACTTGTTTCTGTAGCTGCATGTCACAATCTACTCAGATAAAAGTTCAAATGCTTCCCAGTTCATTTTTCTGATACCTACTCTTCAAGTCTTGCCCTTTGGGATCACTCACCTGTCACTAAGGATAAAGTCACTATTATGGCATTGTCCTGGTTTCAAGAACTAGGACAGTCATAAAGGACTGCTTAAGTCATTTTGGCTCTCAACACAATGTCATTCCAGTAGTGTCACTTTTATTGGTAGGAACAAGATATAAGGTTTTCTTAATCACAAGCTTTGCCAAAGGACAAGTCACTCCTATATTTGTTGGTGGTCTCTGGAGGGACTACCACTCTGAAATTGAGTTGGCTGTGCTTGCTCTTTGCTGACAGCTGATAAGAACTTCCATGATTCATGATTTTGTTCTTGATTTCCTATACTTCAGTGGAATCTGTCGGGGGATAATTTAGTTGAACAACTTTATCTTTTGGACATCACTTTTTCATGTCAGCCACTGCTCCCGTTATTATTGGTGAGACTTGTTGCTCAGTCAAGGAGGATCTATGCTTTTTGCACTCAAAAATCTGAGTTAATATTACTCATTTTTCTTTGGCCGATTATGGTTCATGAATCAAGTCATGAGAGGCCTATATCCACCCAATTTTATACCAGCCTGAGGAACTGAATTTGATTTGGGAACACTCCTTCAAAGGGATGTCGAAAGTTATTGAAGTTGGAGCTGATTTTTTCTGGGAGTTGGTTGTTGTTGTTTTTGGCCTCAATTGAATTCTCAGTTTTCCAAGTACTTCCTTCATGTAATACATCTCTGTTCTGCTGGGGTAAATTTTAATGAAACCATGTGACATCTCAGTTTGATGTTCATAATGTTTTGTATCTGATTCTCATGTAAAGTGTATTTGGATTCAGATTGTTTTAACTGTATGGGCATTTTATACTGAGGAATGACCTTTTATTTTCTGAACAATTTTGAAATAATTTAGTTGAAGTTTACACAAACTAAGTAATTAAAGAAATACTACATGTTTAACAACAATTATTAGTATTTCCATAGAAAAACAGATCCAACACAATAAAGTAAAAGCAGATGACTTGCAAGTGACTTGGAAAGGGAGAGAATCCCTATCTTTATCTCTTTGTGCATGAATTTGCTTATATTTCTTTTTGGAGAACATTTATCCTTTGCATGACATGTTATAATCTTGGGGAACACCTTAGTTTTTGCTCCTCTGTATAAACCTTAGGACTGTGGGTGCACAGGTAAAACTAAGAGGCAAAAATGTGAGTCATTCTGGCAGAAAAATATCCACAAAAAACATTAGGTACAAACAAAATACATTAACATAATTTTGTCTCCCCAAAATAGTGATAGTTTTTTAGCCCTGACTTGAGGTCTGCTGAGATTATTTTAAATGTATTTCTTACAAGTTTAGCAGTGTAATATCCTCACTCTTAGGCCTTTGGTAGGCAAAAGACATATTTTCACAAAAAAACCCATTGTAAACAGGTGTGTCTTAAGTGAGAAGTACATACTTCATATCCAAAAACTCAGTCTATTAAAAGCTAAGAATATTCATGTAATAAAATTATAAGTCTGATGATGTTAGAAGTTGTCAGAATGGATTTCTGAAGGGGGAATCATGCCTGACCAAGCTGACTGTCTTCTACAACAAAGTATCATGCTTGGTGGATGAGGGCAATTATTATTTTTAATCTTGCCTTTAGTCTCTCATCACATATTCTGGATTGATGATCAACAGTCTAAAAGAACAGTGAGGTGGCCTGAAAACTGGCTAAACTGCTGGGTTCCAAGGGTTGTGGCCAGTGAAGGCCAGTTTTTCATGGTGTAGTCATGGGGACACTGAGGGCAGTGTTGTTTAATTTCTTCTTTAATGACCTGAACAATCACAGTGCAATCTCAGCAAGATTATATATGAGGCTTAACTAGGAGGACAAGTGTACAAACAAGTAATTTTTAGAAGCAAAAGAGAACAAGAAAAATAATGAAAGCATTGCAGTTTTAACTGTTCAAAATCTTAATTATTTCCAACTCATTAGTAATCACACTCTTTTTGCTTTTCCTGTTTCACATCAGATGAATCTCCAAAGTATTGAGGGTAATGATCAGATCACAACTTCAAAGAGAACACTTTCAAAATTAATATAAGAAAGATTCTCAAGGTATTTATTCTGAAACAGAAGTTGGTGTCCTGAAGTTTGAATGTGTAAATTCCAGAAATACTAGTTAATTTACAAAATAAAATTTACCATTATATATAGGATTTTCTTTAATCTTGAAATGAACCAGAATTGTTACAATCTTCTTTTACTTGGTCAGTTTTGCTTTCAGAATACTTTTTATCTTGCATTATGTTTCTCACTCTAAAAACATTTGTAATGAAATAACATAAAGTTATTTCATTCATAATCGATGAAAATAAATATCAATCAAATTCCCCAAACCTAAAGACTGCTTGTTACAGATCAGAGGCGAGAAATTCTGAACAAATTTTGGTTTTGATGAACTCTGTGACAGTCATAGAAGCTCACTCCCAGAGTTTCATGAGACAGTTTAGAAAAAATAATTCTTCTGCCACTCTATGTATTTTGTCAGAACTGTATTGTGTTAGAACCAGGGTTGTTGGGTGGAGGGGTGTTTTTTTCTATTAGTATTCTCAATATTTCTCTACTCTATCAGGAAGAATAAAAGTCCCTGAGCAAAGAAAGAAAAATGCCTTCTAACTAAGAAGAAGGCATTAACTGTTAAGTGGCAAGTATTAAGAAACACTACATTTTGAGACACGGTACACAATATTCTGTCTCACATCACAACAGAGAAAAATTAATGAATATTTCAGTTTATGATAAAAAAAAAAGAATGAATCTCATCTCGACTAGCTGGATTGAAATTCAAAAGATAAATTATGGAATAATTATCATGACAGGGTCTTATTAGGACACCACTGCTCTCTTAAAGGGAAAAATTGCTTGTTCCTTCACAGCTTCTGATAGCCCCTAAGAGCAAATACAATGATTTCATTTAAAACATTGTCCCTCTCCCATTTGAAATGAGCTTTGTATTTTCTTGCTTTCAGAAGAACTATGTTGAATTTTACTGCTTCATGATAAGCAGCATTTTTTTGTATGAAGATATATGTATGACCTGCTTGGTCAGTCTTAAGAGCTGGAGTGTTTTATTCCAGATAACAAGCATGCTTTTTGGTTTGGTACTTTACAGGATTTGTTGTCGTAATATATATGTCATGATATAACCTTGTAGTTTCAGAAACAACTTGTCTCCAACAATGAAATTTTCTGCTCTGAAAATGTCTTTATCAAGTGATTTTGGGGGTTTCTATTACCATTCCCTGAGGGAGTTCCCTGTCCATCTGGTGCTGTGACTGAAACTTCCATCTCTTTTATACAGTTCTGAAATCCCACCCTCAGTGACTATAACTTCATGGGTTTTTGTAATATCAAATCAATTTCTCAGGAACCTGCTGAACTTCCATCTGTTTTGGGAAGCAATATGGCCACAGCATTACCTGTATTGGGGAATTATTAAGTTAAAATAAAGAGATGCAAGAAGTGCTACAAGCATTTTAATGAAATAGTACAGTTTACTAAAACATTTTAGAATAAAAAGTATCATTTTTCTCTTTCCCTATTTAGGCAGTGCAAGAAATACATGTTACTTCTTTTTTTTTTTTTTTTTTTTTTTTTTTTTTTTTTTTTTTTTTTTTTTTTTTTTTTGTGCTTATAGATATTCAATACATGGTTAATTCAATTCATCCTTAAAAATAAGCAGGTAGAACAATCAATCTCCTTTTTAGATGCAAAATAAGTACCACATTTCATCGTCTTATGGATTATGTTCTTGAATCTTTGCTCACAATGTTACTCCAAAGCAGCTGGAAATTTATTATTTGAGGAAATTAAATGGAAGCATTGATTATACCATAACAAGGACTATGTTTTGACACTGGCCTCAATCCAAGAGTGATAAGTAATGCTAACATCAGTTGAAAGCCTTGTTGACTTGAAGAGCATCCTCAGGAAATAATTGCACAAAACCAAACAATTTATATTCTTTTCATTACCAAGTGTGTAATGAGTGACTTCCTTTAATCTCAAGCTATTATGATATGTTAAAATTTCAAATAAAAAATTACCTAACTTCTCATCTTTAACAAGTTAATTTTTTAAAACTCAGTTTTGATTAGACTCTGCTAATTCACTGAAATGTGTTTTTTTTTCTTAAAGTCTTAGAATTAAATTAAATTTAAAAAAAAAATTAAGGTAGTAATTTTTCAAGGCTAAATCTCCAAACTATGCTAAGACCTCACATTAAAGAAGGAAAGCCTTAAACCAGCAAATTAGTTCATTGCTGTGTGGTGTATTATTTCTCTCTTGTAGACACAAAGGAAGGGAAAGATTTTGGTTTTGGTTGTTTTGGCTTTGGTTGGGGTTTTTTTGTTTGTATTTTTTTGTTTGGTTTTGGTTTAGTTTTTTGGTTTTTTTGTTTTTTTTTTTTGTTACACGATCAGTAGGAAATAAACACTAGCAAGTACTTCAAAATATAGCTGGTGAAATCCATAGGTGAGATTAGGACAAAGGAAACTCACAAGTAGAAATCTTATAATGGAAGCAGCTGAACACATTAGCATCCTGTACTGGAATTGATAATTATGGCTTCAGCATTATGATTGTACAATAAGAGCTGAGGATTTACAGTGAAGTTGGCTCTTGGGGTTCAGCCAGAGGCTGATTTGTATCTTTTGCTGAATTTAAATCAGTTGTTCTGCAAAGGAAGTTACTATAGTTCACAAAATTTGTTAATTTAGAGTGGCAATCTGTCATGCATAATTCTACAACAGTGACTACAGTACATACTCTTGCTGAACTCTTTGCAAGTGTAAGTGGTAATTGCAGTAGCTGGCTGAAATTTGATGCTGAATTTTCTTTTTGTCTGAAGTTGAAATTATTTTTAAAAATACAAAGCTATACATAATTCTGATAAGTAAAAGTGAAATCTGTATTGATACTGAACTTGGCACTCCAGTCATGATTTACATGAAAGAAACTTCTTAGTGGAAAGGAAAATTGAATTTTACAGTAAAAGTACATAATGGTTAGATTTTTTTTTTTCCCCACCCTCTATATCAGCAAATAAGTTACAAAGTTTGGGAAAATTTTACTTTTGCCTCTGAGTTTCTCCACTGGCATCCACCAGATTAGAATCTTATAAATCTGAGGTCTCTCTTTCTGAGTATAGTAAAATTCCCAGAAGCAAACTGCTCTATACTTTTGCTTTTATTTTGATAAAAGACAGGCATTTTGGAATATCAATTAACTCTCCTGACAAGCTGAACAATAGGCTAATTTTGGAGTACCTTCACTGATTGCTCAGCATGAATAAGGACAATAAAATTTTGTTATTCTGAAAGTGAAGAAAGTTATACATTAGCATAATAATGGATGGGACTCATACTGCTCAATAAGTTGTTGGGATTTCCTGAAAGCAGTCAATGCAAGAATGAAGTGGTCTCTCTTTATCTTTTATAAATAGTGGTGATTGAATACTTGGGAAAAATACAGCCAAGTTTATTAAAAAACCAGGTGTGTTGTGACAAGGGAAGGGAATCATCTGTACACTTAGCTGTGGCACTTACTGTTCCTTTAGGTTAGGGAGACAGGACAAAGAGTAATGGCTTTAAACAGAAAGAGGGGAGATTTAGATCATACATTAGAAAGAAATTCTTCACTGTGAAGCCGGTGAGGCACCAGAACAGATTGCCCAGAGAAGTTGTAGATGCCTCAGCACTGGAAGTGTTCAAGGTCAGATTGGATGGGGCTTTGAGCAACCTGGTTTAGTGGAAGGTGTTCCTGCCCATGGGAGTTGGAAACCATATGATCTTTAAGGTCCCTTCTGACATAAACTATTTGATGATTCTTTGATTTTTATTTCCTCAATCTTTTTCCTCTTATTAGATGAAAAACAATTTCTTGAAATGGTTCTAAAGTTGTCACACAAAAACCACAGAAATTATTAGCTTAGAAATTATTGTCTGTGCTATATGCAGGAAGTTAGGGTTATATTCTTCCAGTTGAAGATCACATTTTTTCTTAACTCCATATTTTGCTCTTTGCATTTAAAAGCTTTTATCAATTTCTCTTTGAGGTCAGAAGGGCATTAAAACCACTTTTTTTAACTAAAAACAGAATTGGTGTTAGGATTTGTGTATTTAGCACTATTCTGTATCTTTCTAAGGTTTGTAGATGTTTATTGGTCTTTTTATCTGTGGTTTTCAGCAATTAGATGTAATTGCCAATCAAAATATTGGAAGAAGCATCTGATGAGCACGGCACAGATGCTTTATGTGTGATTCCAGTAGTATAAATCAGTATTTATGAGGCATTCTATAAAGAAATCTGTTGCTTGTGTTTATTTTTGTAAGAATAACAGACATAAATCTCATTTTAACCTTGAGTTTGGCATTCAGAATATGGTGTCTATGTACATCTATATTATTTAATCTCTCCACCCAGTTCCCAGTTCAGGAACTATGTATTTCACACAATCTTAGTGCAATGAGAAAAAGATGGGCACCAATTACCCCTTTATTCCCCAGGTATCTCAGTCACTACATAGGAACCACCTAAGCACACACAAACTTCAGACATCTGGTGTTCACTACAATTGAGCTGAGATTAGAAGGTGTGCTTCATAGCGTAAAAGGAGTTGCAGATGCAACCAGCATAATATAATCTTCCTGCTTAATTCCCTTCCATTGAATAAACCAAGTTCACTCTTGGAACATGAGTAAACAAACATAATTTAAACCTTAACTGTGGATACTAGAATCCAACATGTGCCTCAGCTTTAGACTGAAATGACCCCCATCCTGATAAAAGAATTCAAAAACTTTCAGTTCTCCTAACACAGTAATGAAATTTTTTATGACGTACACAGAGACATTTCCTTCGCACCATCCGGGATTTTCTATGCCGATTTCAGTGTGAATAGATGAGACACATTCAATTGCATTTTTGGGTCACTTTCCACCTCATGTACAAAATTTTGTTGTTGAATCACTTATCCCTTAAAAGAATCAACTCTTGGATGAAATAATTAAAAATACTAAGAATAGGAGTGTTTCCCTGTTTGAAAAGCCTGTAGACATTATTACGGTTATTTTGATGTTCTGCAGATTTTTGATTTTGATAGTTTTTGAATAGTAATTTAATAATAATTTTAAAATTTAAACACACACACACCCAAATTTTGATTACTCTTTAAGGGTTTGTTTTTTTTTAATAGACCAATTTAACATATTTTTTTGAAGAAAAATTACAAGCTAAGGACTTACTTTCCTATTGCTGGGCATAGTCCCTCAGAATTTCATTTTGTAGTCCTTTCAAATAAGATACAAGTTCTTTGAAATAGAATCTTCTCTGATCCATATCATAATATTTAGCATTTCAGTTTTCATCAAAAAAGCCCTTCTGTAATGCCTGTCCTAATCCTTTCTGAATACTGTCCTTTGGTACATATTATGGCTTGGTCTTGCAGCATGCAAACTGGATTTCTTTCTGCAAAACTAAGCTGGAATATGCAGAAGTATAACCTCAAAAAACACAAATAATATTAATGCTGTTTCCTAATGCTATGTCCTTAGTGCTGCAAATTTCATTGTAAAAGTCTGTTGTAATTGGATCACACTGCTGTATGTATAGCCAATTTCTCACTTCTGCTAATCAACCTATTCACTTTCTTTTGCTTCCCTTCCTTAAAATGAAGCCAAGAGCACTGCTCTTTTGTCAGCCTGCCTGGGGGTTTAAGCAGAAGGCTTAATTAATGTCTTCAGCTGTGATCTGGAAAATGCACTCTCTTACAATTTGGATAGAACTCTACAATTCAAATAAAGTAAAACTGAGAAATCTCTAAAGGCTGAAAGTTCCAAGTCAGAATGTAACTGAGAAATTGTTATCCTGAGAATGAACTTACTTTTTGATTTTGACCTTTAGAAGTTCATTAGTTTCTTAAATATCTTAATTATATTAAACCTTGAATATCTAGTCTTCTTGCTTGTGATACTATTGGGCTTTCCCATACAAATAAGAAACTATTTTAACTAAGTTTTAGTGGGCAGGGAATCTTTATAGAATTAGAATCTACATTTCTCCAATGCTTATGCATAGGGTTTTTCAGAAATTTCACAACTACCTTTGCATTTCATCTTTTCCTTGCTAAAAGATTCAATTTTTTTTTTTTTTTAATTCAGTCACTTTTGAATCTTCAAATATCTAATGTGTGTTTAGGAAATGTGTTTAAAAATTTATTTTATAAATCACTGTAATGTCTTAGGATCTTGAGAATTTGCTGTATGTATCTACTTACGTGTTTGTTAGGCCTCTAGCTTTATTCAGTCTTCTTTCTGCATCTTGGAATAATCTTTGGTGACTCAATGTTTTACTTCTTTGCTTCATTTTTTTTTTTTTTGCAAAAATAAATGCCATTCTAAACTGATTGTGATATTGTCAAAATAAAAAAAAAAATGTTATTAAAAAAACCAAATCATTAACAACTATCTGCTCCACTTTTTATGTTTTGGTTTTCCACTTCTTTAACACAAGAATGAAGGGTAAATTTGGTAAGACTTTCTAACAGTAAATACATTAACCTTTTTTAGGCTGAGATAAGCCTCTAAAGATAAAAGATATCTACAAAGAATGTCTTGCCCTCCAGTGCCTTCATGTTTCATCCTGGTTTTGAGACAGAAGGCACCATTTCTAGACAATACATGAATGCTTCGAATTTAGTTTTATTACCTTTATGCCATTTGTGTTTTGAATGATGATGAAGTACATAGGTTAGGAGAAGCAGAACTAGGATCAGTATTTATTTTTAAAGGTCCATAGCTCTCTCCAGCATTGCAGACAACATGGTTTCTGCACCATCAATTTCTACTCTGCAAAACAGGGCTAACAGCCGTCCCTATCTCACAGAAAGTCATCAGCTACAGACTTTAAATTATTGTGTGTGCTGTTAGACAACATAAGCAAATAAGAATATCAGACAATGGGGGTATTAATAAAAAGTACAGAAGTGTTACTGATTCTTATTTGCATGGAGTATTCTATATCAAGCATACTGAGATCACCCATTAATATTCAGTGCACTCTGTTATTATTACAAATATTACTTTGTTTCCTGTCTTGAAGATCAGGCTTGTAGGCATCATTCTAAGCTCATCTTTCTCTTATAATTTATTTCCTTTGTGTTTTGAGACTGATGAGCTATAAATTGCTCATGAGATGTAATGGGTTTTCTAATCAGAAGCTGTAAAGAGTAGAGCCTGGCATTATTTTATTGCTTTGCTAAACAGTTTTACTAATGAGGCTACTAATACAATGTCCCTATTGAAAGATGAAACTCATTATGATATTTCTCCTGATTGAGAAGAAGGATAAGCAGTTTTATTGTGAATTGTTTCTAGCAAATATCTTCATCCTTTAAGATGTTTTGCAGGCAGGACAACTAACACGAGAAATATGAAATTAAGCATAGTTCTGTCAAAGTAAGATGGAAAACTAGGAGAGATTTAATTCATCCTTCTTGTCTCAAATATTTCCTTCCAAAATAATGCAAGTAAGCTCTGACTCTCAGGAAATATATTTATAGCATCATAATATCATATTTTTTTACAAAAATGCATTAGGAATGCAGCATCACATTCTATAGCACTTTCCCAGCACTTGTTTTTGTCCTTTGAAAAGAGAATAAAGTTTGATCATAAAGACAAGTATGCAAGGTGTACCATGTTCTGAGGAACTGAAGGTATCTCTGACTTTCTGGAGCAAGGCACCTTATGACTTGCCTTTCTCTCTCTATGAAAATTTTGGTTTGGTTTTGATTTGTTTTTTCTCTGTCCTCTGTGAGAATTAATCATTATCATCTGCAAAAATTAATCTAAATAGTTCTGATTCGCTTGTGCATGTCCTTCTGCATGAGTGCAAAAGTGAGAGAAAGGGATCCTCATCACAGACATAGAATCGTAGATTCTATAGAAAGATTAATATTCAACTCTCTGATCTTGGTCAGGTGACTTATGACCAAAGGACTCTGGTCTCCAAGGTGATGCCGTTTTTTTGGGTTTTTGTTTTTTTTGTTGTTTTTTTTCCCCCCTGGTTTTAATTTAAAGAAAAAAAATCCAATTCAAAAACTTTTCTCATTTTATGTAACAATTCATAATTAGTTTGACTCCAGCATCTCTTGAATTCCCAGAATATGTGGGAAAGTCCTACCTGGTTCTTGTGCTTTTAAAAGCATGGCAAGGAAAGAACTTTCCCAATCAGTTTGGGGGGCTAAGAAATAATGATTACAGAGTGTTGAAACTTTGGCTGGCTTGCCTGGCAGTGGATGCATAATGCGAGGCTGAGGGAAAAATTCTGTACAGTGAAAAGGATTTTGAATTTTATTTTTTCTTTTGTAATTGTAGGAGTTGATTAATATTGCTTTTGATGTAGCTTCAGTCTTGGTCTGAAAGATAAAGAAGTGTGTAAATTAGTTAGTCTCTTTTCCTCTCATCCTTAAGAGGAATGTGGAGTGGAGAATGGACCACCACCATTAGAAATTTTTTTTAAGTGCTGGAAATTTTTCATGTTTTTTGAAAATGATCCAATTTTTCATGCAGGTATGCATATTACCTGCTTCCTTAGCTGGGAGAGAAGGTAGGGCCTGAGAAATTTTCTCTTCCCATTATTCTTCTCAACAAAAAGCATAATTTATTGGCATGCAGGCCAATGTGACTGAAATAATACCTGTGTAATTTCCATTAAATACAATGTTGGACACAAAATTTCCAATATCATTTGTATTTTAAGATGTGAAGACTCATTCCATGCCAGAAGCATGTCTGATTCCTGAGAGTACGTGCAGTGTAAGTGAAATTATCAATCTAAATTTATTTGTTCATTTGTGTGTTACTTTTGTGGTTTAGGTTAGGAAGCCAAATGGTTACTTCACAGAAAAAATCACAGATTTTCCATAAGAGTTAATATGATAAGTTGAGCTATTTAATTATGATATAAGCATGTTGATTTTTTCATGAAAATAAATAATTACCTGTGCCCTGTGTCTCATCTCTTTCAACAGCCACAGTACTGAGTGGTCATTTCTCATAATTCAGGTATCTCTCACTCCTACTCTCCTCTTGCATAAATTATATCTTTTCAGAAACTCCTTCCTTTAGAGTCTTGGAGGAAATTCTAATAATTGTTCATGTCTCCCTTACCTCCCCCATCAGGACACACTGAAAAGGCAATTAAAAGAAAAGGAAATCGTATGCCAGCCGTGAGATATTAGTTTTACACCAGCTGAGAGCCATTAATTGAATTGAAATAGCCCAGCAAATGGACCTAATTTGAATAGCAATGACTTAGAAAACGTGTACGGAGCCTGAGGTGTTACTGTCAATGGGACAGATAAGTACATTGAAAATCTTGTCAAATAAAGACTTGCTTTTTCTAATTTGACTAAAATAACTAATCATGCTTTTATTAAAATTTCTGGGAGCTTGATTTGACTTGAACAAAATAAGGCTTCAGTTTAAATATATAAAGTGAAAATATTTCAATGTTCTTCTGTCCCAATACAAATCCTGACACATATAAATACTATTGTTTTAAGACTTCAGAGAAATACTTTTATTGCTACTAAAGGTATCATTTTGCTAGCAATATGGCTAAATTTTCCAACTAGTAAGAACTTGCAGAAGTTAACTGTGACTACGTTTTCATGCCCAAGTAGAAAGGAATTAGAAAAAATATTTCCAGTTTATCTTCAAAGTATTTGATTTTTGTTCAGTCATATCCAGTTTGCAGTTTACAATGAAAAACAGAAAAATATGGGAAAAACCCAAACCAAAAAGCAAACCACCCTGGTACCCAAGAGGAATCTGTGGAGTTTTTTTATTTGTTTATGGGGTGTATTTTGGTTTTGGAAGCAGCTAAAGCATTCCTTTTTTTTACATTTGCTAACTTGTTTCTCATGGATTTTAGTATGAGGAAGCCTCTGTGGAAGACAAAAGAAATAATGAATATGAATCAGATTTTGGCCAAAATTCAAAGTCTGTTAACTACTAAGGTTTTGACCTAACTCTATAGTAGATCAGGATTTCTCCATTTCATTTTCTAAATAAAAACTGATAGCGCTCTGTAAATGTAAGACTAGGTCAAATAAATTTTTCAGCTAATTAGTTTAAAATAAAATAAAATATTTTTAAAAACTTCTTTCAGACTAAAAATATCAGATGGGAGATACCCAAAAAACCAAAATGTCCTTGAGCACAATTACCATTTTATTTTATCCTAGTAACTGATTTGCTGTTCTAGTTTTGTTTGTCTGGAATTGTCCAGAGAACCTCGAGAATGGATTGCAGAAATACGTATGATGTTTATTATGTCCCTACAGCTTTCCCAGTTTCTGTCACTTAATGACTGATTCAGAGCTTGCAACATGAAGATTTAGGTAGCTTGTTTTCTTCTTTTCTTGCAGCCATATCTATTCTAGCAGCAGGTGTTCTGCTTCCTTGTGATAATCTCTAATCCTTTCTTAAATTATGTAGAGGGCTGTGTGTCCTTATTAAATCTCTTATGTCAGTTATTTGTTCTATAAACCCCTTCCCCAAAAAACAACTGCCCACACACACATCCTCCTCCCTCTGCTCTGCCACCAAAAAACCTCACAGTAATACCTTGTGCTTCCTTAGCAATCTCATGTTAGTGTGTTAGAACAGAAGGGAAAGAGGAGCCCTATATTTCTTTATATATGATATGTATTTTATATCTGAACATAGCCAGCCGTTCAGATCCCATTACCTTTCCTCACTTTATCAGTTTTGGTTCCAGTCTTTCTGCCTCTTTCCTTTCTTGTATCTAAAAACCATAGACTTCTCAAAAAGAGTAAAAGCTCATACAAATATCAGATTCCCCACTGGTAATGTAATGCATCGAATGCCTATCTAAGTGTTTTTGCAAACACAAACTTTATGTAATATGGCTTGGATTTCATATGGTATAATAGCAGAGTATGTTTGAATAAGGACAATGCATTTTTGTTATTCTAGTTCTAAAATATATTTTTGAAAAAGATGTGTAAGACACAATCCCATACTTTATATCTCCACTGAAAAGATATAGTAGGTACAAATGTGTTGGAGCTTAGTGCATCACTGATTTTGATAACAGCCTGTAAAGATCTAGTTGCTCAGTACTGATTTAGAGATGCACTCATTTACTCAATTTTCCCATTTAGATTTCCTGCCAGGACTAATTTGGCATGGTTTTATCCAAGGACTTTTACTTCAGAAATGTCTCTCTATCTATACTATAATGAAATTTATGCAAAAATTTACATAGCAGTTTGCCTCAGTGTAGAAGTTTCCATGCCTCTGGATGATTGTTCACAGAAGTTTCCTTTGGTCCGAGTTGGTGATGCACTTACTGAGAGCAGCAATGTATTTCCTCAGTCAATGAAGAGGTATTGGATATGAAACAAGACTGTAGCTTGAAAAACGAAAGGAACTAAGGGACAAAGGTATTTTGAAATATCAAGGAAGAATTGATTTACACTTCAGTTTAGGCTCACTGTTTCCTTTTCTTTGAGAGGGCAATATCTTCTTAATATTTGCTGGTGACAAACTATAAGTATTAGTTATCTCAGAGGAGTCTTTGGTAAATAAATGTACTGCAACTTCTCCAGGAGGAACCAGATATAGCATTAAGGTACACATTTACACACCAGAAGCTTTGTAACAAATGGTTGTGACTGTAAACTAATACTTTTAATATTAGTTAATTTATTAGCAATAATAAATACCATACATTTTTAATTGATTTAGATAACAGCATGATGATATAGATGACACAATTCTGAAATATTAAGCTGTTGTGTTCTTCAGAAAAGGAGCATTAAATTTTGTCAAAGGACTTTTTTACCCTACAATGTTTTTTTAAGAAATACACATACCAAATAAGATACTGGTTGTTTCTGTGAAGCTTATAAAGTTTAAGAATAACATGAATGTTCTTTTTGGGTGCAGTAACTGATTTTATCACAATGTTTATCAATATATTTCTGAAAATACGAAGTGCTGTCAGCTTTATCTGGAGTCACATGGAGACCTAAGGAACAAGACTTAACACCACTCCATACTTTATACTCATAGAATCACTGCAGTTGAATATTTGCTGCAGGTGGAATGTAACTCTAGTGGTCATATGGTCCAATTCCCCTGCTCAAAACAGGGTCAGCAAGAGCAGGCTGCTTGATCAAGGTTTGAATATTTCTAAGGATGGAGACTCCAAAATGTCTCTGGGCTCTCTCTTACAGTGCTTTAACACACTCAGAGGTTGGGTTTTCTTCTTCCTTATATTTATGTGGAATTTCTTATATCTCGGTTTGCGTCAATTGCCTCTTTTCCTGTCACTAGGCATCACAAAGAAGGCACTGGCTTAGACTTCCTCCTCCCTTTTATCACATATTTATGGACATTACTAAGACCTTTTGCTTCAAGGCTTCTCTTCTCCAGGCTGAATATTACAGGTCTCTCAGCATCTTTCCTATGACAAATGCTAAGATTCTTCACCAGTTTTGAGGCCCTGTGCTTCAGTAGGTTAGTGTCTGTCTTTTATGGGGAAGTCCAGAACCAGTCCTAGAAATCCAGACAGTTCTTGCAAGGCTAGGCAGGCCTGTTGATGATACTCTTCCTAATGAAGCTCAGGAGACTTGACTTTAGCCTGGTGAGGTCCGTCTGAGTGGCAGCATCCCTGTATTATGTCATATGGAGCTTCTGAGAACGCACTCTATGGTGTTGTCCAGGTCATTAATGAAGGAATGAAACACTTTTGGTCCTGGTATAGATCTTTAAGGTATACTCCTAGTGAATTGGCTTCCAGCTGGTTTTTGTGCCACTGATCACAACACTTTGAATGCAGCTGTTTAACAGGCAGTTGTTATGTCCACTTAATTGTCATTTTATGTAAACTATCATTTTGTCTATGACAATATCATGGGAGACAGGGTCAAAACCCTAAGCTAAACAACATCTGCTGTTCTTTCCTCATCCACTAAGGTAGTAATTTCATTGCAGAAGGCCATCAGTTTGGTCAGACATTTCTTATTCGTAAATCCATTCTGACTACTCCTGATCTTCATCAATTTTCAGTTGCTAAAAGCACTAAAAGTGCATGTCTTCAGTACCATCTATGTATTTGGGATGCCATTGTTTTTTCTAAGTGAACTAAATTGAAGAAAATAGTTTAAGAATTGTCCATAAAATACTGTTCCTCTATTTTTTTTTAGTCTGGTAGATTGTTGCATGCTATTTTCCCCTTCAAAAAGAAAAAGAGAAACATAAAACATTCTGTATCAATAAAATTACACTGAACAGTAATATAACATGTATTAATGAACTTTACTACAGTAATATAATATGTAT
The DNA here is from genome assembly GCA_013400275.1 of Rhadina sibilatrix. Taxonomy (NCBI): domain Eukaryota; kingdom Metazoa; phylum Chordata; class Aves; order Passeriformes; family Phylloscopidae; genus Rhadina; species Rhadina sibilatrix. The sequence goes on along the minus strand of VWYO01014111.1, from coordinate 147,553 downwards.
TAATGAACTCTATCACATTATGTAATATTTCAAACTAAATAAGGTAAAAATATGACTCAGGGAAATTGACAGAATTTCCCTCCAAGCACATTTCTAATGTAACGTCAGCAGGGAAGGCCATCTGTCCATGTGTTTTTCTGAAAGGATATTCAGGTTTCTTTGGAAAACAACCAGACTCTGGCCTTGTAGATTGGTTTGTGTAATTCAAATTGAATGGTTTTGTGTAATTCAAGAGACGAGAATGACAGGGAAGATAACTGCCTTAGCAGTAAAAAAATCAATGTATGCCCTGATCTCATGAAATAATAATAATGGTAATACTTAGACCTTGATAGTTCTTTAAATGTTAATACATAGAGTAAAGCCTTAGCTAAGGCAATATCATCTGCTGCATCTACTTTTAAAGTTCTTTATAAGTTTATTTCTTGTAAGTATCTTCCCTGAGCGAGGAAAGGATATAGATTTTTTTTGTCTTTGCAGTATTTTGGTTCTTTAAGTCCAATGTTTCCTGAAATGTGTTCTCTTCCAAAAGACTTTGAAAATTATGCTTATATGTGATACCTGTATTTAGTATGTTGAAATTTGAAGTTATATCAAGAATTAATTTGAACTGTAAAACTGAAGAACTTACATACTTTCTCCAAATAGACCAGTCTTGCTAAATGGAAAATTCTCAACCAGCAAGCTGTTTATGGTAGAGATACTCAATACCTGTTGATTTTCTCACCAAACTTTACCTCTGAGTTCTCACTAATTTACAAATCCTTGAAGATATAAAAGAATGTTACATGTTGCAACTCATGTGACTGAGGTTGTTCTTCATGAAGAAATCTTGTGTTTCACCTTTGTCTATATTTTGTTTTCCTACACTTGAAATTAGTTCTTTTACAAATCTTGTCCTGCATTGATATTGATACATATCATTCGTTTTGATTAGTTGAGAAATAACATGGTTTGCCTAAGGGATGTGGGAGAGAGACCATTGCAGAAGTTATTTGCTTAAGGTTCTGCAATCTAGATTGTAATGAAAGATAGATTAATTAATTGTTCCAGCTTGAAAATATATGTATATAGGAATGCAAATTTTTTGTCTTTTGTCAAAGCAGTGAGATAATAATTTCATAAATTACATTGGACTCATATTGTTGAGAGAAATTACTTTCCCTGTTTAGTACCTGACTTACAGATGCACCACTGTTACTGGATATCCTTGGCTTGACATGCTGCTGTTGCGACATATAGGAAGAGAAACTACATTATATAATATTTAATTTTTCTCTCCAGATTATATAGAATTCCATAGATTTACACCAATAGTATTTATTGTGCTCAGAAGATGAGAGTAAACCAGTTTTAAATTATTGCAATATGTTCCTCAAGGAAATGAAGTAAGGGAAGCTGCAATCTGTTCTTGTGATTTCAGGACCCTGTAGAGCAAATTCAATTCAGAAAGGATATCATAAATGCCAGAAATATTCTGGAATGGTCTGAGCATGACAGGAGATCTTGCAAATAATAAATTAAGAAAAAAAGGAGAAAAATACGTTCAGCTAGCTATACTTTGGATATTTGAGCACCAAACAAAAGCCCAAGAATCCCTCTTAAAAATGAGCAACAAAGATGAAAAAATTAACAAAGTTTTTCAGGTACTGAAATTTTAAGATTTTTTTTTTTTTTAAATTTATGGGTTTTTAAATTTTTGCGGAACAGTNTATATTAATTAGAGACGTGATCCATGCACGTAGTTTTCCAACTTAAAAAAAAAAAAAAAAAAAAAAGAAAAGAAAGAAAGAAAGAAAAAAAAAGAAAGAAAAAAAAAGTGGACCACATATTAGGAATTCATAACATTTTAGTTTATATATTTATAACTCAGAAGGAACCTAAAACAGCATTCAAACTATGATGCATACAAGATACATCGGCATTAAACCCCCTTGAAATGGTTGTGATATATTAGACAGTTATGACTTTTAAGCTCATTGATTTGAAAATTAAATAACACAGCAGGCAGTGAGGATTCAGTAGTGCACATAAAGTAATCGTTTATTTATCTTAGAAAGTTTATGGTCTTTTTTTAAGGGAAGAGAACTGAGGCAGGACAATCAGGAAACAACATTTAAAATAAATTTCTGAACAGATCAGCCATAGAGAAAACTGTTTCCACTCTTTAGCTGATAAAGAGATCAAATTTTTACATAATCTGTTGTTTCTGATAATATTGCATTATATAAAAACATCAATTTTTCACTCCCAAATTAAACAATCCTGTGTTAAAGGTGTGGAACATATGTACTGTTCCATTTCAGTAGGTATAGAATGAAATGAGTTCTTGAAAGCGAAAACAGATACATATCGTAGTTCATAGAGTCACAGAATATTAAGGGTTCGAAGAGACCATAAAGATCATCTAGTCCCAACCCCACTGTCATCAGTTGAAACATTCGGTATTATTTTTGTTTTCTGTGTCTGAAGATAAACTCATGTTACTCTTCTAAAAAACTCAGACTAATGATGAAATTCAGGTTTTCACACACCCCAAGTTTGTAACTTTAAAGAACAAATAGCTGGCCTTGTGACAGAGGCTGGTTTTGTTTTGAAAAAGAATGCTTGAAAGTGATATATTGGCTAAAGTATTTTTTCTACTATAATGTAGGAATTAGAGCAAACATATATTGTCATTTTGCCATGCAATTTTGTCCCAACCTTTTGAAACCATGTACAAGTAGGCATACAGAGCAGGTAGAGCAGTGTCAGCTCAGAGATGCTGGTCTGAAATATAATTCTTTGTTACGTCACTCTTAGTAAAATGATTTTAATTGTTCAGAGACATTTCTAAAAGCCCTGAAACTTAGCAAAATGCCAACAATTTTAAGCAATCTTCACTAAGCCAGGAGTGAGGAAGAGTTCCTTATATTTGACCATTGTATTTCACATGCAGCTTGACAAATGGAGGAAGAGCTTGCCTCAGAGAGTTCCAAAGGGGGTGTCCTGTGCACCATGAAGCCTATGGGAATAGTAAGAGCCTGAAATATTGATAGAATAGATGGACATATTTATGTGCCCTTTTTGGAATGGTTTTTAAAGGTAGCATAGCTATAACCAAAAAAGGCTGTTGTAGAAGTTGCCAGAAGTTCTGGGATTTTTCTTTATTTCACTTAAATCCATGTATGTGTGTCTATAGCCTTATTTACCCTGACATTTTTCTATGTATTTTAGACTCCTCTGTTTTAAGCACAAATATTTATTCTCTCCTTATTGTTGCCTGAAAGTTATAAATAAGATAAAATATGGCCATTGGTTAATTTTCCAGTGTTGGTCATTCACTGAGTTAATATTTGGTCGCAGTTTTAACTCTTTTGTTTTTTCAAATGGTTATGAATCTAGGTTTCTTCCCCCCAAATCACTGTTTCACAGGTTGGTTCCTAATGAAACACCAGTGTTCCCTGCTGATTTTTACTTATTATTATTATATGAAGCAAACCTGTGATTTTTAATCTCAGTAATAACCTAAAAATTATACTGACACTTTTCTGAACTAGTAAATGAAGAATTTTAAGGTAATTTAATGTTTTCAGGCAATAAATTATAAAGAGCACATATTTATATTGCAAATTCAGTCCTTCTCCAAAAATCAGTTAGTGGTATGGGAGAGTCACAGATATCCAGCATACCATTCAACTAGACAAATTTCACCACGTTTCTCACCATCTGTGTGAGAGCACTGGGCTTTGGCTCTTTGATGCTATTGTGACAAAGTGGAAAAGAAAATACTGCTTTTTTTTCTGTTTTACTTGACTTTGTTTCAGAAAGTTAGAGATATTCAAATTTCACTATCTGTCTTGTAATTGCAATTTTATATCAAAAACTATTTCCTCATTTTAGGTGGCAGCAAAGTATAGACAGTACAGATGTATCATTGCCACATACAGATACTGAAAAGCCATTTTGTAGTAAGCAGAGACCATCAGAAATAACTGGCACAGTGAACCCTAAGTACACACAAGGTCATTGTATCGGAAGCAGCACAAAGAAACTTATGTCAACTTTAACACCTGTCTTTCTACAACTGTTATTAGCTATTTACACCTCCTAGAATTCCTGTGTAATAATTGAGCACAAAAGAACCTTTGGTTGATAAAGCATCTACAACACAAAGTCAGCTAGTGACTGACTGATGTGCGTGCCTTTATTCTCTAACAGCAAAGGAAAGCCAGCATCTCTTCTTCCATTTCCAGAGTTAATAAAATGCATTGTGATCTAATCTGTGTCAACGAACTGAATGAAAGCCTTTCAAAATCCTTTTTTTTTTGCTATTAGCAGTCTACCACTTGTGACTGGACTTGTCATTAAAACTATCTAAAATTGAAAATTAAATTAAGCATTTGTAATCCATTATCATTAACACTAAGAAATTGATTACTTACATTTTCTGGAGGGGATCCTCAAAATTAATCTCACTATGCAGAACTTGATTTTCCTTTTAAATTCTGTGAAATTTCCATTGTGTTTATAATTCTTTTACAACACTTGAAGAAAGTTTATCCCTAATTTTATCATTCCTCACTTAGGTCTTTAGAAGAGCCTGCAATTGAATGACTCCAAATGAGTCTCTATTAATAAAAGAGAACTGGTAGATGTATTATATGATACATTAGGGAAAAGAAGATGATACCATAAGAGATACATTTGAACCTTAAAAGGTGGCTGTGGTATTTATTGCATCTTCTTAGAAAGTTAAAGCAAAGGCTGAAACTGTTCATGCAAGACAGTTGTACAGAAGAAGGTAAATTGCCCACAGAGATAAATATCAGTCCTCTTAGCATGTAGAAATCTGTTTTTAAATCACCTCAGATTCAGCATGTTGCATTAATATCTACTAAAATCTGTGCTCCATCCTGACAATGCTGGATTATTTTCAGTGTAGCACCTCAATGAAAAAACCTGAAAATTATCTCTGAAAGGTATAAGGCCTGGGGAAACAAAAACCTTCAATCTTCTTTGTAAAACAAAAACCCAAAAGCAAAAACCTGGGAAATATATTTGTTTTATGGATAACGTTAGAGATTCTGTACTCTGTTCTGACTCTCTTGCCGTGAACTTCATTGTGTGCATGAATTCATTTTTCTTTCTTTATCCTTAATGAAAATAACATTCTAAAGTGTTAATATTGAACTGGGAGTATTGAACATTGTTTTAAAAACTGAATGAACTAGTGAAAGTAATCTTAGAAAATAAATAATTTTTTTGCTAAGTAGAAGGGGACTCCCAAGACCATGAAGTACTTCACTAAAAAAGTTCTTTGGCAAGATTTCTGCCCACCTCATAGGAATTGGTAGCTTAGTCTCATGAAAGAAAGATTAAGAGTGAAAAATGGACAGATTATTTGACATATGTGGTATTTTTAAAGCCCCTGTGGCAAAGGTGTCAAGTTGTATAAATCATATGCATCCTCTAGAGTCAAATTGGGAAGAAATTCCTTGGGAATCTGGAACAAATTTGAGAACCTGTCCTTGAAACATGTGGTGCAACCTTCCACTTCAGCTTGTCAGGAGAAAAAGACAATGGAGAAACGCGCTGTGGGACTCGATTCCCAGGTCTTGGGTTTTAGTCTTCTCTGTTCTTGACTTCACCATGGCATGAAAGTCAGATGAATTGCATCTATACCTCCTTACCCTTCAACAGTGGGAAATCCAGTTGTCTGAGCAAGGGAAGGAGTGATTGGTTTTGTAGATTCCTTGGAAAGAGTCAGGGCTGTAAGCACCTGCCTTATTGTGTACACATCATAAAAAGGAGTTGTACTCCTGAAGGATTGCAAGTTTAAAATCTGTAACTCTCTCCCTGACTGCTTGTTGAGGAATTAGCTAGGGTATTTAAAAGGAGAATCATATCAAAGCAAAATGGGAGAAAATTACATGGAAGAGTGCTTTATTAGTTTGCCTTTTATTTTTACTGGTGGGAATTTTATATTTGAAAATTTGTTTCTATTTTGCTGGCAAAATGCTGTTTTGAAAATACAGCCTTCCTGATTTTGCTGGGGATAGTCAATATTTTTTCTCAATTTGATATATAAAAATATATCCATATAAAGATAATGAAATTGAATGTCTCCTTCCTGATTTTATATTAAAATGAAGCTAGTATAGAACTCTGTCCCTGTGACACAGTGGGAATATGATAGATTTTGACAATCTCCATTTCCCTCTATATAAATTTGAACTAGTCTTCTTCGATTGCTGTAATTCCTTTTGTATCACTTATGAGACATAAAAATATGGATGATACTATAGGTTATGGCTACATTTTTCCTTGTCTTTTGCATTCTCTTATAAAAATTTTGCCTGAGTTTTCACACTATAAACCACACAGACGCTGACTCAGGGTAGATTTTTTCCAAACTAAAATTCTTTTTTTCCCTCAGGATCTTTGACACTTCAGAAGTGCTGACCTAGAAAGAGCACACTGTTAAAATACTGTTTTATGCTAGAGTCTCAAAAAAGAAACTGATAGATGACTAGCATTCACAGCCTTTGGTTGACATAGGTTTATTTGCTGATGTCTGTGCAGGAAAAAAATTATAAAATTCAAGCTCAGGAAATTGGGAAATGCAACTATGCTTCATTATGGCTTTTGTAATTTTATTGGTTGAAAAAAAAAACTACTAGCTAGTATTATTATGATGAATTAAAACTAATTCTGTTGTGATTTTCTCCCATTTGATGTATAGTTCTACTTTTTGGGGGGTTATTATTAAAGATAGATGAAAGCATTGCATTTCATAATTGTTAGCACTATTAATCACAGAATGACAGGATATGCTGAGTTGGAAGGGACCCACAAGGATCATCAAGTCCAGCCCCTGATCCTGCACAGGACCATCTCCAAGATTCACACGACATGCCCAAAAGTATTTTCCAAGCACTTCTTGAACTCTGTCAGGCTTGATGATGTGACCGCTTCTCTGCAGAGCATTTTCCAGTGCTCAAACACCCTCTGTGTAAAGAACCTTTTTCTGATATTTAACCTAAAAATACCCTGAACACAGCTTCATGCCATTCCCTCAGGTCCTGTCACTGTCACCACAGAGAGATCAGTGCCTGCCCCTCCTCATCAAGAGAAAGTTGAAGACTGCAGTCTCCTCTTCTCCAGGCTGATGAGAACAAGTGGCCTCAGCTGTTCCTCACACAGCTTCCCCTCAAGTCCCTTCCCCAATCTGGTTGTCCTCCTTTGGACCCTCTCCAATAGCTTAATGTCTTTCTTATATTGTGTCACCCAAAACTGCCCCCAGCACCTGAGGTGAGGCTGTCCCAGTGCAGAGCAGAGTGGGACAATCCTCTCCCTTGCCTGGCTGGTGATGCTGTGCCTGATGCCCCCCAGGACAGGGTTGGCCCTCTTGGCTGCCAGGGCACTGCTGACTCATGTTCAACTTGCCATTGATCAGGACCCTCAGGTCTCTTTTCACAACTCTGCTCTCCAGTACATCTCATTCCCCAGTGCATACATCCAGGATTACCCATCCCAGGTGCAGAATCCTTTCTTTGTTGAACTTCATGTGGTTGGTGATTGCCCAATACTCTAATTTGTTGAGGTCTCTGTGCAGGGCCTCCCTGCCCTCAAGAGAGTCAACAACTCCTCCCAGTTTTGTATTGTCTGCAAACTTACTTAGAATTAATTCAAGTCCTGTGTCCAAGTCATTTTTGAAGACATTGAAGAACACAGGGCCATAGAAGGATGAACTGCCGTGCAAACTGCTGTGCCACGCCCTTACTGATGTGCCACACCCCTGTTTGCTGAACTTCTGTTTTCTGCACTCCTCGTTGCATACCCTTGAGACATTTAAATCTCCCTTGGTTGTTCCCAGCACTGGGTTGGCTACCAAGGGTCATGAGGAGGCTTCTGAACCTTGGGGAGTCGCTGTACAGCCCGATCTCACCCCTGGTCTTTCCTTCAGTCATGGCGTTTGAGATAGATATGCCGACTGAAATAAAAATTCAAAAAATGTTTGATCAAATTTGATTTTTAATGAAATGAAGTTATTGAACAAGGGAATTGAAAAGAAAATAGTTTTTTCAGGGTATCAAGCTGATATTGGAGTATGTCACGTAGAATTATTTCCATATTATTAGAGGAACCAAAACAATTTTCAGGATACATGCATGATTATACATTCATTATTTTATTCAAAAGTCTCCTGATGCAAGTTCATTCATCCATTATATCATTTATATACACAATAATATCTTCCATTACTTGCTGAAAAGTTACTATACTAGGTTAAAGGTTAATAAATTTAAAATATAATATAAATGTAGCATTTTCAGAAGATGAAAATATAGTAATTCAGATTTTCTTATATAAAGGTTAAAGATTAGCCCAAATACATCTAAAATTAGCTGACTTTTTTTTTTAGATTGACATTTAATCAGATAATATTTTATTCTTAAAATAATGCACTTGAACTTCTTCCCCCACATCCATGGCATTGACAAATGGAAGAGCAAGACTGATTAAAGGAAAAAAAAAATTGAAATACTGTATTGAAATATGGCAGAAGTTAGCTAGGATTCTCTTTAAAAATTTGCCAGTGATGGCAAACCTGTTCTTCCAAATAGATATTTCATAATTTTTTTTACAGGGAAGAATATTTAACAGTAGAGTGAGAGTTAGTTACAATACTTGACTTGAAATGACTGTCTATTTTTTTGAATGGCAGTCTCCTGTACTCAATGTGCCAATCATCTACATAATTCCCATGGCAAAATGGATAAAGTAAAACCAAAAGAAACATCCTCTTCAGGAGAGGAATCATCACACAGTCAGTTACCAGTTAAGGGCGTTTACAGATATATCAGTCCCAGAGGACCCAGGTTCACTGACAGTACAGTTTGTCTTATAAAGAATGTGCTGCAGTTTAGCACAAAAGTCTGCAATTCATTGGTTAAAATTTATTTTAAAACAAAATTGGGTTTTAGAGTCTATAAGGACTTAACTATAAATGTCAACCTGTATGTCAAGGAATTATTACTGGAATAATTAACATTGTATGTTTTTATCTGAAGGGAAGCTGGAACCCTTCAAATCAATTCTTCTTGGTCTCTTCAACTGTAAATACTTACTGTCTGAAGCTGGTTTAAATTCTTAATAAATGTGACAATGAATGCATGGTCATATTCTGCAAAAGTTCTGATGTAGTTTCTCTCACTTGGCCATAAATCATCTGGATGGATATTTTATAAATATTGGAAGATTATAGCACAGTTGCACATTGGGTCCTTTGGCACAGAAACATGTCTCTATGCTCAAACATAGTTTAAGAAGTCTCTGCTTTTTTCTACTCCTAATTGGTCAGTTCTAACCACTACTTCCCTCTTACCTCTATCAGTTCAATGATTTTAGTTGAGCTGTAGTTTTAAATTGTCTTAACAAACAATCTAAATTCTATTTTTTGTTATTATCTGTTTACATTCTTTGGTAAGCCAGTTCATTTGAGTGATGAAATGAATGCTTTTCCTTAGCCAAGAAGGAAAAAAACCCAAAACTGTATACTGAGAGAAGGTAAACCAGTATTTCTTTCATTATTCTTATTTGGTCTGGAAGAATCTGAAAATTCAGTCTTACATCACTAAAAGCACTACAAGGAGATGTTAGTATCTGTTTTTAATTATCTTTAAACTTCTGAGGACTTCTCCAGTCATTATTATTATCATTTCTATAACACCTTCCTTTATGTATACATTGTCCTTAAAATTCTGAAGAATGACTAATCATTTGCATCAGTAATCTTTGTTGAAAGGAGTCACTAAGCCACTTCCCTACACCAAATATTCTATTAAAGTTTATTACAGGCAAGATTTTGTCTGGGGAAGCTTGGTAGAATTAGTTCTAAAAATATAGATCAACTGATAGATGTGTATGTTTGTTTTAGTGTTAAAAAGAGGTTAGCAAAATTAAACTTGATTATATGACGAACTAGTAAATTATTTTCATTGACACTTAGAATCAAATAGGAAGACATATTGATTTCATTATAATACTAAGAATTTAATAAATTTTAATATTTACTAAAATGTTAATTAATAGATGGAACAATATCTTTGCTTAGTTCAATATAAACTAAATTCTTATGATGAATTTTCTTAATTTTATTTGAATTGCAGGATTGAGTTTAAGGGTAAAATATTTAATGTCACAGTGGTTTTAAATGTGCATAAATCTTCAGAATCCTAGAAGGCCTGACAAAATTCAAGGAAGCAAGAAATGGTTAGACATGTTTCTTAGGGTCCTCAAGAATTCCCTTTTAAAGTTCACTGTTAAGTTTTTTAAAAATTTATTATAAAAATGTTATGTATATAGCTTTTAGAGTACATGTGGACAACTTTGATATAATTTTCATATGTTTAAACACTGATAGTTCTAATCCAAAGGCTTTATGCTTTACAGGAACCATTCTATGAGGTGTGTTAACCATGTTTAAATTTTGTTCATTACCGTTATTCAAAAGTCAGAGTTGAAAACACAAACCAGACCTTTTTTCACTGCCTCTTAGGATAAATGTGGTGAAAAAACAAATTAGAATCTAAACTTTCAATGAAAAACACTAAGGTACACTGGAAATATTTTACAGAGTAAAATAAATTTATAAATTCATAGAATAATATTATAAGATTACAATAGAAAGTTAAGTATAATGGTTTGTAGTGACAATTACTGTAAAATTCTGATACAGAATCACGTGGAGCTCTTGGTCTCTTGTCTTGGTTTGGAAAGACAGGTATCTGACAGGGAAAGCTGGAGTTTCCCTTAGAATGGAGAATGTAAACCCCCTAACCCCCTCCAAATTATAATTTTGCAATTAAGGGCTTTCAGGCAAAGATTTGGGAATAGGAATAACAGTTCTTTACTAGGAATATTAACAATACAAATGTAGTAGAAAACAAAACTAAACAACCAAACCAGCAAAAAAACAAACAACAATTTTGGAAAACCCTGACAGAGTTAGAGCTACAACCTGACACCCTGTTGGTCGGGGTGTTGGAAGCAGTCCAGAAGTAAGTCCTCCATGAGTGGCAGATGTGGTTCTGTTGAAGTAGAGATGATCCTGTCAAAAAAAGTCCAGTGGGTAAGAAGGGTCCAGTCTTCCTCCAGGAATTGGGTGAAGCTAGATGCCTTTGTGTTCCTGTGTCTGAGTTTTATCCAGGTAGGAATGGTTGGCTCCCCTCACTGGGTGGAGCATCTCACAATAGGATGATGGAATGTGGATGTACTGCTTTGGGGAGGGTATAGTTTGGGGATGTGTTAGTTTGGGGAGGTGTTAATGGTCCATTAGCAGAAAATATCCCCCTGGAGGGAGGATGGATGGTGAAAGAGATAAGAAACAATGCCCCACCTGCTGGGGCATTGTTTTAACAGTTGGCCCATTACCAAAAGGCACCTGCCCCTCTCCTCCCAGAGTTACAAGAGACAAAGGAAAAAGACATTTCCCCAAATGCTTTCAACAGATGAAATAGAATACACATTTTTGGTTCCATAGCCCAAGACATCTCTTCACACATAGGACACTTTGACTAGCTGCCTGAAGCACAACATAAAATATTAAAACCACTCTTATGTCAGCAATGAAGAAAAAAAAGCAGAAAGCATTCTCAGTTTTCTTGTTAGCTGTTGTAGGAGAAGGGAATACATGTGATCTCACCCCTGATAATTAACAGCTGTGCTAATTACCCAACACAGCCTTGCCCCTGATGAGTAACAGGTATATTCAATAAGGATGAGTGAGATAAAAGAGGAGGTTAGGTGGTAAGTATTATCATGGAGGAGGAACTATGAGGAGCATGAAGCAGAGACTCATGAAGCAGAGACTCATGAAGCAGAGTCATGAGTATGACTTGAGGAGTATGAAGCAGAGTCATGAAGCAGAGAGAGAATCACTGCTGCATGGTCTATCTGGGTCTGCAGTCAGAGCCTATTGTTGGAACCTGTAGTCACAGTCTAGCTAGGGAAAAGCCTGCATTCAGAGCCTGCAAACCAATACATGCAGTCATGGTTTAGCAGGAAATAACCAGCAGTCAGAGGCTGCAAGGACCACCTACAGTAGGAGTTTGCTGCAGCCAGAGTCAGCAAATAGTTGGAGTTAAGATGACTAAGCTGTGGAGAGGAATAAACCAAGAACCCTTTTTATGCTGTGTTTAACAAGTCTGTGCCTTGGCTCATTTTTACCATCTAAAAAGAGGGCTGCTGTAACATGCTGTGTACGCTGCTTTGTGTATGCAAAAAGCATGAGAAATACTCAAACACTAATGCAAGCCAGAATGGGACCTTTTTGGCAATTTAACACTGATGCTGAGGAAATACATCTACTTTTAATTTCTCGTATTGCTCTGTGATCTTGAATTTAAAAGGAATTCAGTCTTTAGGACTATACTGGTTAGTTCTGTAGGTTGCAGAAGTGATCCAGGTCCGTGGAATTTCTCATGTTGTTTTAGTCTAAATGTTATCTGTGAAAAGTGCAATTTTGAGGCTCTATTTGATGTAGTTGTCACTGGAAAGTTTTCCTCAGTATTAAAATCTGCAGTGAAAAGTGTTTGGTGTGGAAAAAATTACCCAGTTACTGAAACAGAAATAAATTCTGAATAGCTACAGAGATGAAATGAAAGTCAGATTGTTAATTATATCCTTTGGAAAAGATCTGTGTTATTAAAAGGTGGCAATTATCTCAATGGCAAAGTTGACAATAGTGCAGTTCCCACTGGGAAATAATATGCTTCCCTGAGGGGACATGTGACACATCCTTCCCTGAACCATAATCCTTTCTACAGAATTTTATTTCCTCAATTTTGACCTTCAGAACAAGTCTGGTGACTTGTTTTAGTCTGTGATTGGCAAGTCTCAAGGTACATTTCCTAACAGAAAGACAATTTATTGAACCACCAAGATATGTCCTACAACAAATGTGGGGAAGAATATCTCCTTTTCAAAAAGAACAAGTTTTAGCAGAGACATGAAACAAATTCTGAGCTCACATATTCACCAAGTTCTTGTCATACTAATGTCAAAGCTACTTATTAAATATTTTGCAAGGTTAAAGTATATTGAACTGCAAAATCTGAGATAATACTTTTCAAGGTCACATTTTAGCTGTTGATATGTAAGGATTAAGGGTGAATACGTGAAAGGTAGGAGATATTTGGGAGTTTTAATCTTAAAATACTCTCTTCTACCTGTTGTTTTCAAGATAATCTAGCATTTTATGTTGATTGTTCATACCCTATGGTGATAAAAAATGCATACTTTGTTAAAAATAATAAGATTAAGATCTTGTCATGGGTGTGTCTGGAGGACTGGAAAACAAAGACTCTTCTGACTTACTTATTAGCTGTTTGCATACTTATTCAAAAATGGAGGATGCTGTACCAACCAAAGGGTATGAAACATCTTTATCTATTTAAAACATCTTTTTTATGTCAGCAATGTTTGTTAACACAGAATTTTATGGTTCTCTTTCAATATGAGAAAACCACACTCTCCTTCTTCAGGTGGGAAGTTGCCAGCAGATGTCCATTTCCCCAGGGAAATTCAGAGCAGCCCTAACTATAGAATTATGAAAGGTGTGTAGTAAAGAAAGTAGAAGGAAAAAGAAATTTTATAGTTCATTATCACCTTGGGAAGCTTAATGATCAAGGAGGGAAAATGATAAGAAGTCATGAGACAGATCCTTTCTTATGAGAAGATAGGATACATCAGGGATGCAAGTACTGGTGGTCCTGAAAAAAAGACTGACTGTCTGCAGGGAGCATGGAAAGGTGTAAGTAATGGTTCCATAACTAAAACAGCTAAAAATTAGCTTCTGGTTTTTTTACAGCCAGACCACATGGAGAGCTATCTGATTCTTCTAGCTGGACAGTCAAAATTGAACTTTCTCAATAACATCACAGAAATTTCATTAAAGAATTGCTGCACAGACAAGTTTGGACTGAATTTCTTGCTTAGGAGCTGGTAAAATGGATACTGAGACCTTTGCAATAATGTTGAAGATTTCAGTCCTGGCACATTCAAGATCATCTAGTTCCAACCCCCGTGCCATGGGCAGGGGCACCTTCCACCAGATCAGGTTACTCAAAAGCCTCTTTCAACCTGGCCTTGAACACTTCCAGGGCTGGGGCATCTGTAACTTCTCTGGGCAACCTGAACTAGTACTTCACATCTCATAGTAAAGAATTTCTTCCTAATATATAAACTAAAATTTCTCTCAGTTTGAAACCATTCTCCCTTATCTTGTCACTATGTGCCCTTGTCAGAAGTTCCTCTCTGTCTTTCTTGTAGGCTCTCTTCAGGTACTGGAAGGCTGCAATTAGGTAACCCCGAAGCCGCCTCTTCTTCAGGCTGACTAATTCTTTTAGTCTTTTCTCATAGGAGAGATGCTTCATCCCTCTCGTTATCTTGATGGCCTCCTCTTGAGTCATTCCAAGAAATCCATGTCCTTCCTGTGTTGGGGACCCCAAAGCTGTATGCAGTGCTCCAGGTGGGGTCTTATCAGAGCAGAGGGGCAGAATCCCCTCCCTTGCTCTGCTTCCACTCCCACAGTGCTTTGGATGCAGCCCGGGACACGTTTGGCTCTCTGGGCTGTGAGTGCTCATGGATGGGTCATGTCCAGCCTCTCACCCACCAGCACTCCCAAGTCCCTCTTGGCCAGGCTGTTTTTGGTCTGTTCATCCCCAGCCAGTGTTGGTACCCAGGAGTTGCGCTGACCCAGATGCAGCACCTTTCACTTGGGTGTGTTAAATTGTGTGGGATTCCCATGGGCCCCCTTTTCAAGCATGTCCAGATCCCTTTGGATGTCATCCGATCCTCTAGATGTGTCAACCAGACCACTCAGCTTGGCACCATCTGCAAATTTTCTGAGGCTGTACTCAACCCCTTTGTCATTCGTGAAGACATTAAACAATACTGGTCCCAATACAGATCCCAAAATGATACAATGTATCACTGATACCCATTGAGAGCTGTTGACCAGCACCCTTTGGATGTGATCATCCAACAAATTCCTTATCCACTGAATGGTCTACCCATCAAATCCATCTTTCTCCAATTTAGAAATAAAGATATTTTGAAGGACTGTGTCAAAGGCTTTACAGAATTACAGATAAATAACATCTGTGTCCCTTCCCTTTTCACTCTTGACCCTTGTAATTGCTCCATCAGGACAGGCCACTGGTTTGGTCAAGCAGGACTTGCCCTTTGTGAAGCTATGCTGGTTGTATTTCATCACCTCCCTGTTTTCCATGAGCCTTAGCACAGCTTCTAGGAGGATCTGTTCCATGATCTTCCTGTGCACAGATGTGAGGCTGACAGGTCAGTAGTTTCCAGGGTCCTCATTTCTACCCTTTTCAAAAACAGGTACGTTTCCGTTTTTGCAGTCACCTGTGACTTCACCTGACTGCCTTGACATTTTAAGTGTCATTGAGAGTGGTTTGGCAACTACATAGGCCAGTCCCCTCAGGACTTCTCAGCCTTCTCATCCATTATTAGCAGTTTTCCACATTCTTTGTTGAGGGAGTTACATCTTCTTTGACCTTCCTTTTCCGGTTAGAAACAAAATCAGTGAGTTATCTGTAATTCCTGTAGTTTCCATTCTTACTCATTCCTTTTGATGCCTTGATCAAAAGCTCTGTTTTGCTTTATGCTAAACGTCCACCTAATTGATAGTTCTTGTCTCAATGAAGTGCAACAATGCAGCCTAACAATTGTAATAGGCAATGGGTATGTACAGGAGAAGCCCCAGTAAAGTGACAATAATGATATCCCCTCTGTTCACTAAGCATTTCAAAGTTCATTTGAGATATTTGCTTCTGGTTATTTAACACAGAAACAGTAGAGAGGACTAGCAATGCAGAAGGCTTTGCCAAGGTAATTGGGATCCAGCAGTGAGTGATTCTGCTTGAAGGAAGGCTTATCAGGTAATATAAACATTGTAGAAACTAAGATAGCTACATGAAGAAATAAAAAATACATGTAACTGATTTTTGCTGTTAAATCTGCTGCTAATAGTAGTAGTATCATTTAGTCATACAAATTGCCATCTATAGAATAATTCTATAAAATTATAAGTTTAATATTACCTATTATAAAATAAATTACCTAAAATAAAGGTTTAATGACTTATCTTGCCTTTTTTGTCTTACCTTTTATTTAACTTGTTAATTTTATTGTGCATTAAATAGACTTTCTAATACTTTTTGTTCAACAGCAAGCCCTTCTTTTTGGCTTTGTCTGAGCTATAAGCTTCATTCCAGATTTGTTCCCTAAGTTTCTTTAAAATTTGTTTATTCTTCCTCAGCTTTAGAATTTGAAAAGATCTGTCAAAGAAATCATAGTGAAATAGCAGTAAAAACTGCTGATGGAAATATTATTTTCATGTAGTCCTTTCCTGTATGTCTGCAAGGCACCACAAAAGTGGAACCCAAAACCTATTGATGTGCTGAAGAGTTCACATTTTTCAGAACTTTTATTTCAGATTTTCCATAGAAATGGATAAATATAATGAATAATCTTATGATGACTACTTCTTTCAATTTTATCGGGTTTTTATTTGTTGCCAAGTAGAACTGATATATTATTCCTGACTTACATCAAGTGAACAGGTGTTGACACACTTTCCTTTGTCACAAGTGTGTCAGAAACAAGAAATCTGTTAAAGATTTACAAATTTCAGGTTATCAGATCACTCACTACAGCATATTGTTGGGGGGCTTTTCATGGTTTTTGTTTTTTCTTCCGTCAGCTACTTAATCTAAAATAGAGAAATTCTCCCTCAGTAGGGAGTGGTGGGAAATAAGTTTTAAAAGCATGAATATACTTTGATTTTTATAATTTTTTCTGTAATATCTTAATCCTCTTCCTGGTGTTAATTGTTGCTATATTTCATGTTGCAGCAGTTTAAGTTCAAACAGCATGGGAAAGACAGTCCTGTTTCACTATGATGGTATTGTGTGGTCAACACTTGCATGCAAACAAGAACTGAAAGACTCTCAGCTTTCCAAGACTGAAAATAACATAATGAATTGTTGGTTACCATTGAGCACAACTTAAATGAATAAACTCCTTTCAATAACTTATGCACCCACACCACAATTTTAACAGTTTTGAAAGGAGTAAGTACAATGATTACACCCTTAATATTTTTGCTTCAGATTTTAAGACTTACATTGGTTTTCTACATTTGTCTCCATTAAGGTTTGGGGGGCTTTGCTGTTTAGTAATATACAATTTTACTTGTTGTGTCACAATTTTAATGACTAATTAGTAAGCTTTGGACATTTAACAAGCTTCCTCCAAGTACATTTGTAGTGTTGCTTTATTTTTATTTGGGATGTTTATATCTAAATCCCATTTTAAATTTTATTTGATGTTTAAATCAATTCCACAAAATCCATGTCTTTTATCTTCTATTTAAATATCTACTTCTGCTTTATCATTAAGTTTTTCTATGTGTGATTGAATTCCTCCATAATAAAAATTTCATGGTGCACTATAGAAGGAAGTAAAAAAAGTAGGTTCTGTCTGGAGGTTATAGCCATGGTCATTGTTCTTGTGACTTCTTGGAACTCTGTATATAATTCTTGTGGGGTACATCTATATTAGTTTGGTAGGTGTAGCTATGTTTGGGTTCAGATTTGTTTGGTGTGTCAGGAATCTGGTAATCTATGATTGCCTTTAGCACATAACAAGTCTGACATGGACATAGAACAAAGGCTGGGAATCAAGAGAAACTCCTTGGATGAAAAAAGAATTATCTAGAAAGTATGTTTCTTGAAACTTTATCAATAACCTCAAGTATCAACTGGGGTGTTTTATTTGTTTGTTTCAAACTATTTGTTTGTACTTTGTTTACTTTTATTCCACACCTTTCATTGTTTTGGTGAGTCAACTAGGCGAAGTATATTGCTCTCTGACTTGAAAAAGCAGCATTTTTATGTCACTGGTGATGTGGCTCTATGTCATTATTTGGGGTATTTTTACCAAATTAGTTTTGACATGGAGCCAAATCTGCTACACATTTTTCCAGTGTGTTACATAAAAGATCTGACTCATTATTTTTTTTTCTGCTTGTTTTATGGCAATTATATGCAGGTTGGTCTGGCCATGGATGAATGAAATGCATTGACATATAAGTTTACATGAATACTTTCCCAAACCTCCTCAGTGTGTAAATCTCATGTGAAGAAATACAGACTTTTAATAACATTTGGTCAAAATTTTAGGATATCTGGAATATTTCCTTAAAGCAGAAGCCCAAATGTGCTCTATTGAAAATTTTCAATCAGATTTGTGAATTTAAGTATAATTAATTTGAGCACTTTAAGGTTTGAAAGGACAATTAGACAAGAAGAACACTAAAAGGTGATGTGAAACTTTATTTTGGGAAAGCAGGAATATAGAAAATAGGTAAAAGCATCTAATTAAATTGGACCAAAACTCATGTTAACTCTTCAACTCAGAATTGCCCAGGAATAACTCAGACAATAAATTATATTAATTTCTCCATATTTGAAATACATTTGTGTTCAAGTCCTTGCTATCCTGATACCTTGGGAAGATTCTTGGGAATTTTTAGAGAATATTCTTGGAAATACTGAATTTTGATAGATATTGATATAACAGAATATTGGAAATATTCTTGGAAAAAAAAAATGTGAGATTATTCTGATGAAGAATAGTTTTCTTTAATTTGTGTTTTAACAGTTCCAAACTCATACAAACCTCTACAGTTTTAATGGGCACAAATTTTTAAGTACTCAAGCACTCAGCAATTCTTTCATTTGTCGGTCTTTTTCTTTCATATTTTTCCTAATGCAAATTTCTTCATGTTTGTTTAGGGCTAGTAATAACCTTAATGATAGAAAATCTGTTTGAGACTCCAAGTCCTACAAATATGTGGTTTTTTAGTCTCTGTAGTTTTATCTTCCATCTCTTTCCATTTACAAGGAATGTTGCTAAAGCATGCTGATGTTCTGGTTCTGGACAATGGATAACCTCTAAGGAATGTTTTTTCCATCCCCTCACATCTTCTCTGCTCTTCTTTCTACACTTCTTGACTGACACTGTATCCTTATTCTAAACTTTTTGCACTTAATTCCTCCAAGATATTCTTCACACTTATCTCTCATTTGCCTTAACTGCAGTAGCCCCTCTAGTTATTGCACATCTACTCATTCATCCTTTGACTACCTTGGTCTGCTGCACTGACCAGAATACTAAGTACTTTTTATTTCTTTCAGTTCTCATTTCATTTTTCATTCAGTTCCTATGGTGTGGTCAAATACCCCATATATGTTTCATTCTTCTGTTGGGGTCATTGACCAGATGTAGACAACTTGTTCAGTGGCACCCACAGCATGATCTCTACAACAACAGACAAACTGGTGCCCAGCAGCAGTAGGGAAACATATTTTCTGTGTTTCTTAAAATCTGGTAATGGTGAGTTTCTCAGCAAGCCAAAGTTTACTTGGTTTGAATTAGAATACTGATTTTTTTTTCTTTTTTCTGTAAAGGTACCTTGGTAATGCATGGTCATTCTGAGTCACTAGTATATCAGGGTATGTTTGAGAAGTGCCCCACAAAGAAAGGTTCTGCCATGCTTATTTTAGCTGCCCATACCAGGGATAAGCTCAGATAACAGAATATAGCATTACATCCTCTTACAAACTGCCTGCAGATAGCGTGGCAGATCTTGAGTCCTACCTGCTTGTTACATTACTCTTTAGATCTGTATGACACCTTGTAGAAGTCTTGAGACCTGAAGTGTTACTTGCCTAAGCACTGAAATCAAACAGTAAAAGAACCACTGCTTGCACTATAACATTGTAGACATGTCAGTACTGTTCCTGAGTGTCCAAGTTGGTGGTATTACCATAATCTGTGTTCTGAGCATAAGTCTGGGATTATATTTAATTGTACAGTGTACCATTTTACCTAAAGTAAACCAATGTTTTATTAAACTAACTGGAATTAAATTGTTCCATTTAAAGTGTTTCTAATTTAAAAGGTTAATTTTGGAAAAAAACTCTTCAAAACTGAGCTAATTAGCTGGAATTGCCTATTTGAATGCTGCACAAAATGCATGAAATTTGTCCAAAATATGTTAAAAATAATTGAACCAGCTGTAAAAAAAAAAAGAGTTTTGCTATGCTCTCTCATGTAGAATATTTTTTGGTAAAATGATTTTATAAAGCAATCAATCAGTCTTTCATATACTTACCATAATATGCTCATCTAATTCTAAAACCAAAAGTTGATATTTATTACTGAACTGTGATTCTTACTCAACCCCAAACCAAACAAACACAAAAATTAAAAACCAGACCTTTTTTTTTTCTCAAACTTTTCATTGCGTTTATAACTGGATTAAAATTTCAGAGAGCTTTCTGAAAATATCCACTAAATTAGTTTGTTTTTACTTTTATAAATCCTAGCTGTAAACCTGTTTCAGATAAGAAGTAACTATTGCAACATTTCAATCTGATTTACCTTTAATCTTGAAGTTGTAATGCTTTGGGGCTTATAACAGGAGTCATTTCACACAGTATCATGAACATTAGCTAATTCTTGAGGTCCTCTTATGTCAGGAGGCAGTGAGAGCTGAATGCTCTTTAAACAGGGAGGGGAGACAAGGAGCACAGACAAACCAGAAGGGGTTCAGGTGAGGCTGGACTGAAATGGGTCCCCTCAGGGAGGTTGGGTAGGGCTGGTAGAGCCCTCATGGCCCTGACAGTATCCTTCTGTAATATTTTAGTTATTAGTATATTGACATGATTAAAGCTCTGTGTAATTGTGAGAATGTTCTTACAGTGTTGAGTTTTGTTATCTACAGTATAGTTTTTGAAATGGCATCACAAATCATTGTAAGCTGACGTTTGCATCAAGAGTAACAGGTCTGGTCATGGGAAGAGAAAATTATCCAGTATTTTTATATTTTAGATATTTTTGTATTCCTATGAGTGATAGTCATCATACTTTATACTCATTGTATAGATCAATAATTCCACTGATTTCAGCTAAGTCTTCTCTGAATGTCTAGCTCCTCTGAGTAGACTATTTTTGAATTCCTTGAACCTCTGTTTTTAGGCACTTCCTGTGTAAAAAAAAGTGCAGGTAAACAATGTAGATGAAATATTGGACTGCTTAAATTGATGGGAGTTTTGCCACTGGTTTTCTTTGATCCAGAATTTAAGCTTTCTGCTCTATATTTTTCATCCAGAAAGTGAGGAATATAGATTTAAGTTCTTAACTTCTTCAGCCCTCATTTTATCTTTCATATAACACAAGGAAAGAAGAAGAAAGAAGGCTTAGCTCACCTGATTTTTCATTATCCTGTATTTCAGAGTTTGATATCCAAGGTTCTTTTTTTAAAAAATGGAATCTGCCAAGAGGCAGATTTTAGCCTGAGTTTGTGTTAAGCATTTTTCTATGGTGAAAGGAAAGAAACCTTCAGGTCAAACTGTGGTCAGTCTTTGTGATTGTAAGTTCCCAAACCTTTGCTGAACTGGCAAAAATAAGCATGGCAGTATCCTCCCTTGCTAAGGATAAGATTATTCTAACTGAGAAGACTTCACTAAACAAAAGTGAAAAGAGCTCCTTAAAAGCCTTTGGCCTTGCAGATGCCTATTAGGACCACTGCCTTTCCCAGAGCAGCAGTTTCCTGGCCTAATGATTTTCAAAGGACCATAAGGAAAGTGGAAATAAGTGATGAGAAAAAGGTCCTTAACAGCTGCTTTTGTTGCCAGAAGCTCCCTTGATTGCATCACATGTTTAACTCAAACTAGGAAAATTGAACAGTGTCTCATTGATAATTATATCTTCTTATCTAGAAAGATGGACAAGCCAAAGAGTCACTTTCATCTGCCAGAATCTGTGAAGCAGAGCTAATTGACAGGATGTTAGAGAGGTCATAGCATAGTCCAGAGGGAGATTGAATACACCTGAACTCCTTGAAATTAGCTCAGAATTATTTCCGACTTCCCAGGGAACCGATTATAATTTAAAGTTAATAATCATAGTGAAAACAATTGGGAAGAATGTTTCTTGTACAGGAAAGCTCTGGATTCAAAGGAGAGTCCTGTAAAGTACAGATTTTAGTGAAACCCTGATGCATCATTCAGGTAAAAATAAGTCTTCATGTCTCCTTATGTCCTTCTCATCTAAAAAACATTCAAGAACAGCAAGAACCAATATATTAAGAGACACACATACGAGGTCTCTCTATCCTTGTATGTTCAGTCCAGGGATGACCAATAATGGATGCCCAGGGAAGAATCTACGAACATAACAAGTATATAATAAATTTCCCAAATATCTTCTTAGCCCTTAGTCTTTCCTACTGAAGGCATGTCCCCAGCTGTTTCTGTCAGATGTCTTCATGCTGTTGGATAAACATAAGCATACTGAGTGCGAGCAAACTGCCAGTAGCATTAAAGTACCCATGGTCTCTCTGCAAGCTTCAGGGAAAGAGCAGTGTGGTATTAGGTGATTCTGGGGAGAAAAGTGCCTCTGCAGCAGAAGTCACAATCCCACTCTTTTCCTTCTCTTGTGCACTCACCCCACTCCAGTGAGAGCATGATTGGTGAGCTTGCTCTTTTTATTTTTAGGCTGTTTTCCTTGGCTCTCTGTTGAAGATCTTCCCCTTGACTGTGCATCTGCATTTCCCCTAGAGGAGTGCATCTGGCTCCTCATTTTCCAAGAAGCAAAATGCAGTTCTTTTTGAGACTATTTATGCTGGCTTTGAACACAGGATAAGCTTACATCTGTCTATGCAAACATTTCTCAAAAGCTCAAACCTAGTTGGATGCTGAGAGCCAGGTATCATCCTGCCAACTGACCCCAAAATTAAGACTGTGTTTGACAGAAAGTGTTTGTCTCCTTGCTGTATCAATTTGATCCCTAATAGTACCTGTAAGGTACTATTGGTAGTGGATCAGAATTCTCTGTTATAAGATCTCACCTTCCAGTTCTCTCATTGGTTTTTTGTGAGTAACAATTCTCTTTATCTTCAAAGGAATGAATGTATGTCTGTTTTTGTAAGGTTTTAGTAAGTGCAATACAAGTTTATAGATTGTGTAGGTTAATACAATAATACAATGTTGTGTTGGTTAGATAGTTAGAAAAGTATAGGTTAATAATACATGAGAAAGGCTAGTGAAACAGGTTTGCATTAAGGTTTTTTAAATTTGGAACTTTGTAATATTAACAGGAAATTAAAACCCAAATTAAATAAATCAAGTTCAAATCTGATTTCTGAAGCAGAGATTGTATGCAGAAAGATTTCAAGATAAATATAGTATTCCTGGTATTCTTTAATATAAAAATTTGACTTGTAAAATATTTAATGAAATTATTAAAAAAGGCTATTTTACTTGACATAACTTCCCTCTCAGCTTGCATGTTTATATTAAGTTCTGACTTAATTTTACCTCAATTGTTTGTTCTCTCATTTATTGTCTCATACATGTTTCCCAGGATAGCCCACTGGTCTTACAGTCTGACAGAAATGTAACAGTGAATGCAAGAAATCACATGGGACAGTTAACTGGACAACTGACAGTAGGTGAGTCTTCTTTATTGACTGCTATATTTATCAGTTTAACTTTATTAATAAGTTTCATTAATTACCAACATATATAAAATATTACTGAAAAGCCAGGAAAAAATATCATCATCATACTCAAAAATCATTGTATACAATGGATCATAAGAGCATGATTCAGCATTAGATCAAGGAAGAAAAACTAGAAATGCCTCAAAATAGCTGAAATGAAGACAGCTTAATGAAAAAATATTATTTTTGTGACCATTGTATCAAAATAAACTAAAAAAGTCTCAGCAAAATATGTTTCAACAAAACTTTCAGTGGGAAAATAATGATAATTTTCTTACACTTTCTGTCAGTCTTCCATTACTTCAGTGGCAATTGCTTTGGCCCTTGTTAAAGACATTTGTATTAGCACATATTCAAGGTAGTTGGAGTAACAAAATGTTAAAAATCAGAAATATATCCCCCAAAAAAACCTTCCTAGTCATTGCAAAATTTAAATGAAAAGCTAACATACTGCTAGTTGTTCATTAAAACTGATATTTTACAAAGTATAAAATATAGCCATTCCAAATGAAATGGAAATTAAAAAAATCCTCTACTTATGCTTCACTTTCCATGTATTTTCCCGTTTTATGAAGTTTATGAAGTTTCATTATTTTATACTTTGTTTTTATGAATCATACTTCTTGTGTTAATAAATATGAAGTAATATTTTTTATATTTTCTGAACTAGAAGAGTACTGATATTTATTTATTTTTAAGAATATTGGCCAAAAAATTCACTGAAAAGTAATGTACTAGTTCTGGTACAAAACAATATGTATTGACTGGAAATGGGGTAAAAAATAAAACAGCATATATATAGCTTATATAGTATATAAAATTCAAGGAGACACCCCTTAGACTTTGTGTTTTCATTTTTTTTTTTTTTTCATTTTACTCCTGGGTTAAGATGTGTTTTATTAATTGCTTATTCCTCATGTGCTGAGGTTATTCCCACAAATAATTTTAAGTTAGACTCTAGTTTGTAATCTATACTAACTTTTCATACTGACTGGAGACAGTGGCTTCTAACTGTAAAAATCTTTTCCAAGTGCACAGAGTGACACACCATCTGCACTGATTTCCCTGAACAACCACATCGAATGAGTGTGCAAAGGTAACCAGACTTGCTAGCAGGTACAGATGAGGAAAATTAAGCTAACACCTGTTCTGGCCATATTGTACTTGCCCAGTGCAATTACAAAACGCAGTGCTGTGTCATCTGGTGACTCTACTGTTAAAACCTCTACTTCAGCTGGTAATTGCAAAAAGGTGAGTTGCCCATGGCATACATTCACATTGGCCAAAATAGATATAATATTTTTATCACTGACACTATTCTGGCTGAGTGAATCCAGCACTGAAAATGAGTGTGAGTGTATTCAGACTGACCTACTTAAAGGCATCACATTCAAGGTTAATATTCTAAAAACATGAAGGCCTGAAAAAAACATGTTTTTATGTAACCATCATTAGGGTGGACACCTTAAGCTTGGTGTGCAGCTGGTTCTGTCCCTGAAGACTAGAAGCTTGTTAAATTGCAGTATTGTGTTTACATTATTTCTTAATCTATCGTCCTCTTTATTTCATATATAGCCTTTATTATTTATTATATCAGTATATATATATATTTTGTGAATCCCCTATAGAGTATTGGATGCATGTTAAAATATTCCTTATCTCTTATTAAATACTTCCTAGTTAGTAAAGACAACCGCCAGTAGAATCAGTAAAACCTGGATGTTCTGCTGTTAAAAAATCAAAGAAATTAACAGGAACGTAGAAGTAAAAATATATTATTGATGCACTCCCTTCTAAATTTTTTGTTGTGAAAGACAGAATAGAGCAAAGTTTCTACTTTTGCCTAGGTAAAAGCATGGCCATACTTGCTGAAAGAATGGGGGGAGACTTTTCTATACAGAGTTTGCTGACATAAGAAAATATTTTTTTCTATTAGTTGTAAATGTGCCCCAAAAGTCTGTCTTTAAAAATGCTCTCTGTAAATTCACTAGTGCACTGTGGTGAAGCAGCTGTTTGTGTGGCAATGAAAGGGATGAAAGTAAACACTGAGGAAAAATGTTTTAAACAACAACAAAAAAGCAAATCATCATGTCTTGAGGGAAAAATTCTTCTCGTTAAAACTTTGAAATTTCGTTATCTGTTCAGTCTTTAAAAAGTTGAATAACAATCATTAAAAGAGTAGACTACAAGATAATACGCATGGCAGGAGCATTCTGCAAAGAAAGAAGGATGCCAATGTATTCAAAAGGATGATAATGCACTTTTAATGCATGTGATATCACTGGCATTTTATCCGCATTTCACAGGACTGAAGTGATACTACAAACCAGCAGATAGGCTGGTCTCATCCTGTGTTTGGCAACCAAATTGCTACTCATGTCAAATTTTAGGACAATTAAAAATTCTTTCTGTGGTGTTTGAAACCACGCCATGTAAGACTAAGACAGCCTTAAGAGCATATAATTAGAACTATAATGGGAAGATGGATTAATGTAAAAAAGTGGTATTGGGGCTGGGAGGAAGAAGGCTGTATTGTTCACTTAGGGAAATGGAAAAAATCCAGTGAAACTCTTAACAGGCATTAAATTCTGTAAGTGACTATGGAAGACAAAATATGTCATTAAAGTGCATCATTAAGACATATTGGGAAAAATCCTAATCTAGGAGGAATGAAGAAAAAGTATGTTAAATAAATTTTTAAAAAAGTAACTAACTGTATTGGATGATTCAGTGGTTGCATGTTTAAATGGTATAAATTCAAGTTGTGCTTCAGGTCATACAATACCAAGGGTACACCCATTATTGCAGTACAGTGGTTTTATACTGGCACTAAAAACTGTACAGAGAGAAAGTCACAGCTGTAGCAATGCTTTCTGTTGGGATTTGTACCAACTGAGCAAGAGATGTTGGTTTGTACTCCAGCCTATTCATGACATATGGTCTGGAAACTGCCAAGTTTGTGTCTGGATCTCCAAGCGGACTCCACAGCCTTCAGTTTTTAGACATGCCATTTAAGACCAATGGAGCAGATGCAGCACAGACATGAAGAGTATCTACAAAACAAAGATGAAAAGATAATGTATCCAGCAAAATTCAATGGATCGTTATTACATCTCTCCCCTCCCAACTCTTACTAATACTTCTGCATTGTACATTCTACTGAATTACCTTTACACAACCTTTTTTCTCTGTTTGATCAATGTTTGCATAGTTTAAATGGAAAATTATATACTTTTTTCCTACCAATCTTCAAAATGCAAATTAGCTGCTCACCTAGAACCACAAGTCTTTTGTCTCCATGCTGTCTGCACATATCATATATATCTCTGGCTGCCTTTGAGTGGAGTGCATTAGGCTTACAAGCACTAAAAAATGTAATTTTTTTGAAAGTGAAATGC
>VWYO01014111.1:81704-120457 GCA_013400275.1 Rhadina sibilatrix | reverse complement strand
TTTTTTTTGAGAGAGAGAGAAGCGGGGGTGAGGGGGAGATGGTATTTTTTTTTACTTTCTTCCTTATTGCAATAATTGTTTCTGACAGGTATTTCTGCTACTGTTTGACCCTTTTCTATTCATAAAGAACTCTAGGGATAAAAAAGTACATTTCATTTCTGCTTCATTTGAGCCCTCAGACAGAATCCTAACTCTCACAGACATCCAGACCTGTACAAGTCACTTTTAGAGAGCTCCTGAACCTGTTGCTTGAGTCACTGAGATCTTCAGAGCCATGTAAATTCAGAAAAAAATATTTGAATACCGATGTTCTATCCCATTCTAGCAGTTACTTTTTGAAAATAGCAGGCAAATGTATCATTTTCAATTACAGCACTGCTGAAGACTGATAACATTGTTAAAAGATATAGTCAAAAAACTTGCCAAATATCTTTTCTATACATTTACCACAGAACTTGTCTTGTATATTCTGAGGTCTTTAAAATGTGCTTGCTTACTTGTGGTGTTCCATCAAGAGTATTTGGGTTATTGTGCAGAAACTGTTGGACATTAGAAACTGCAGGTATGTAGCTTCGTGGGAGTCTCCTTCATCATCCACACCTATATCATGTATGGCAGTTTCCTATGCTTATATCAAGTGATACCTCAACTGGTAACACATCCTGCTACCCCTTCACTTCTGAGGTGTTCAAAGTAACTCATCACCTAAATGCCACTCCTGATGCTCTCTGCAACATTTAGATATCAATGAAGATCTGAAGCAAGATACAAGATTTCAAGTATTCTTGCTTTTAGAATCATCTGTGGAAATAATAAAATGTTCTAATACATTATTACTCTATGGGATAGTAATGATAATAATAAGGTACATGTAACGATATGTGTATACATGTTGCTCTCAATCTCTGATATTACTGCCTGACATTTCCTTAAGATTTTTATGAACTTGAACTAAGTATCCATTAATAACATGCTTAACGAGACAAGAAATGTTTCTGGTTTAGAATCTTGTTTGTGTACAGTAGTAGCCTCAAATGTAAGGTCTTTTTTCCTGTGTTGCAAGAAGAGGGTGATTTTAGAATGATCATACACATACACCCTGTCCTCACTGTAGGAGAAGGGGAAAATGGTCCCAGCTCTTCTCTTATCTGCATAATTGTTCTTGCATCACCTGTAGTAGGGTGCTGGGAGGGAAGGGATCAGTTAGTTTACAATCCCTCATCAGCTGTTTCTCCCCTTCAACTGGGCAAACATGGATTAGAACTTGTCAGGAATATGTGAAATGAAGACTTTCTCCTTCCACTTTCAAAGAGGTTTGCCTACCTGTCATTCCAAACTCCAGTGAGATTTCCAAAATCTGAAATACATTAAACATTCTGCTAGAATTTCCATATTAAAACAATTGCTCTTGTAACCACTGTGTTAGAGTAGGAGAATTATTATTGTTAAGAAGATATGGCAAAACAAAGCCATATCTTCTTAACAATAAAAGCCAAAGCCAAATGAGTTATCAATTTCTCAGCATTCTCTCAATTTCTATTCCTTAACTGAAATACAGACTGAATAAGCACAAATTTTGGTCCCTAACACTACTTTAATGTATGCAAATAAGAAATGTAGGCAATTCATTTTACCATACCTAGATGAATTAGTAGTCCAGTTTTTGCAGTTATATACAAAGAGGAGTATTTCACATTGAAATTCAGAACTAAATTTGTAATAATAATTCTTTTGGGACATTTTGTCATTTATCAAGGTATTCTCATTGTAGCGAAGGTTTTCAACTTATAGTTACTTCACTTCCTCTTAATTTTCTATTACGAAAATAAATGAACACAGAATCCATAATTTCTGGGCTGAATTACTTGCATTGCTTACATTTTTTCAGATTTTTGTGCACCTTAAATGGGATTTTCTGTTGACAATCACTTGGTTGTCTGATGCTTTCCTTGTTACCTTTACATTAGGTACTTATCATTCAGAGACTATTTGGATAACTTACACAGCAAAATCTTATACATTCTTAGTGTACTAATTTTAAAGTATAATGTTTCTTGAACTTTTATAGTCAGTTAAGCATGCTTCCCAAATGTTGGAATATAAACATTTTATCAGGAGGTGAAAATACAACTTATATGCTGTTTTGTGGTACAAATCCATTGTCTGATCTTTTAAATGGAGGTAAATGGAAGATAACTTGCTCTTTTTTGTACAGGTTTACACTGTACTTAACTGTGGGGTGAAAGGATTTCTTTCAGCTTCAGGACTCGCTGCAGAAGGAATGGAGCAGTGCCTGGAAGGCCATATGGCTTTATGTCTTCTCCTGGCAAAGCACATGAGATGAGCCAAGAGGCAGTCAAAAAGTGAGCCATGTTGCTCATAACAGTTGAAATGTCCAGCTGGAATCTGAGTGTCATCCCTCCTCATAATTTACCGTGCAATGTGACGTTGCCTCCATTTCTGTCTAGTCCATGGAAAAGTCTTTTCACAAACCATCTGTGCTAGAACAGGTTTTGTGATAGGAGTTCACCTAATATATACTCTTAATGACTTTGGTTAAACTATCATGAGAATCCACTCCCATTAATTAATTATCCTGAAGTGCAGTATTCGGAAAATTTGAAGCTCTGGTCCAAACTTTGACATGTTTGCCAGCACTTTGCTGGGTCTGCCAAACTAATCCTGAAAACATTAACATCATAATTTATTTGAAATTCATCCATATTTCTCTTGTAATTCTCTGTTTAAGTAATTTGCAAATAATAGAAAACATCAGGTTTGTTTGTTTTGATTCAACATCAGGAGGCAGACAACTCCTTTCTAATTTTTATTTCTTGTAATTTTTATTTGTATTTCTAATTTTTATTTCACTTGTAAATTAGTTGCATCATTTTCTATGTTAGTCTTCATATATGTATTTGAAAATCAGCTATGGCAAATATGCTCTAGTGACAAGCCCCTGCATTAACTGGATTGAAAAAAATACTTTTTTTACATGTCCATTACACAACTAACTCATAAAACTATTAAATATACTAGGTGAACCATTATTAATCCATTTTGTGCTTGGTTAAGAAAATCTGTGAAATAGAGAGATGCTTTACACAGTGCTTCTGATTGCATTTGATAAATTAGGTATATTTTCAGTTTTTAAGCAATATCTTTCATATCATTTTGATGATCTTATTGTATGTTATGAGCAGACATAACACTATATTGCTGTTTAAAATTTGAAATACTCTCTGGTGTAAAATATATCTTAAGTCTTCCTTATTGCCATGAGTTGCTACATGAAAACTGCTGTAAATGTAGGGTAGTAAGATATATTTCTGTCAGTTATTAGGACCAAGTGGTAACTATTTTGTGTAGGTATGGCCATTATTTAGCATAATACCTCCTTCCTGAAATACAAGAGCATATCACATCAGTTAAGATGTCAAGAATTAAAAACTCTCTATGAATAAACACAACTGCAGGCTGCAGTGAGACAGTAATTGAATTCTGTGGAATTTCAGCATGGTCATTTCAGGGGAGAGAGAATGCTTGCACGTTGTTGGTATTAAACAGCTGATCTAAAATGTCTGTGCAGTGGATATCATTCATTGTTTTATCATCCTCAGTAGTGTGCTATACATAATCTTCTTTGAAACTTGAAAATAATAACTTCAGTGCTTCCAGAGCTGAGGTCCTAAGGCCTCTTCCCCTTATTTCTGCATTCAGTATATTTTCTTTCTTCTTTCTACCTTCTTCAGACTCTAGAAGCTTTTGCCATTTGAGTCTTGATCCAATTTTTCTTCTCTTTTTCTTTCCCTCAGTCTGAGCTCAGGAAGACTATGTCTACCTCGGATACAAGGTACAGCTCATATTAGTTCATATCTGAAGTTGTATTGATCTAACGTAGAAAGCATAATTTCTGTCTCTGACAGACAAAAAGAAAAACATACTTCGTACTTTAAAAATCGTCTGATATTTTTCTTTTTGTATCATAGACAAAATACATGCAGCTTATTTTTTTCCTTGTTTGTCCGTGATCTAAATTCAGAGGGAATTTTAAGGTCCAGTACCTTATTTTGATGTGGTGCTGGCAGGAGCACCTGGCATGCTAGGGACTGGTGAGGTGTTGGCTTCCTGCAGGGCAGCCAACAAGAAGCCACCACAATCCTCTTCTTCTCATGAAAGCACAATGGTCTATGTCCACTGTCACTTTAGAAGTGGTATGAAAGGAAACACTAAATCAGTGTTTTCCAGGCAGGGATTATGGAGGGGAAGCAGAAGTACAGCAATGACTGTGTAGAGAGGTGTCCAATCAGCTTGGTATGAGCCTCAGCTCGCTGCCTTGGTATTTCATCTCAATGTTAACTTTGACCCCAGAGCATCTGTAGTGAGTCTAGACCTATACTGAAGTAGATTTTAATTATCAATAGTTGTTTGGCAGTGGTACTGCAGTCTTCTGCTTAATTTGCTGCTTTATAGGCTTTTTATTTTACCTTATTGTATTTTACATACCAGCCTAGACCTTTCCACTGTGTCTAGAAAATTGGCGCTGAAAAACGGGAGAAAAAGGTATTCAGTTGTGATTCTCAAATATTTTATCCTCTTTCCATCCCACCCAACCCGACCCCATAACATATTGGAGGACCTGAAACTATGAGCAGTTGATTGATGTAAGTGTAGAAGCAGAGTCTGAGTGGGAAGAGGTAATTAGTGTTTTCATGGTGGTGCAGAAGTGTTAGTGTTTAAACATTAATCTATTGCCATCTGTCCTGCTGCTGTTACCCACATGCTGTTGGCCAGTACAGACAGCTTAACTACTGCCCAAATGTTCAGAGCAGGGAAGGAGAAGTGATTTCCTTTTGTAGGAGAGACATCCCAAGAGTCAAAGAAATGGGATTATGTGGAGGTATATAAGTAGATTTTAGAGGTATAGGAGTGGGTTTGAAGGATGCAGCATACATCTTCCAAAGATGGTTCTAATTCTTTGTCTTTAGCTTTATCTGAAGCTAATACTTCATTTAACTTCAAAAGCAGCTGCTGTGCATGCGTTGTGACATTCACAAGGCTGCTGCTGAGTGCTAAGCATTATTAAATTACCTATAACATCTGGACCTTTAACAAGTCTCTGACAGGACATTAAGATTTTATTTTTACCCCTTTTTTCCCTGATGTTCAGACAGCTCACTAATATTGTCAGGAATATATTATTCTAAGGGGTGAAGGACAAAATATGGGCCAAAAATGAGAAGCCTATTGTAAATTAATTATATACAAAAACATAATTTAAAAGAAATACAGGAGCAGTGAGATCTTTCTGGTGTTCTCCTTTATTTCAGAGTTGCAGAGAACACTGAGGTGGATGGAGGTGGAAATTCAACAACATGCTATTCTTCTTAAAGATGTTGAAATAATAAAGAGATTTGTCAAACATAGCGGTGAGAATTTGATTGTAGACTTAGATTCTTTCTTCAGCTAAGTTATCTCTAAAAAGTCTGACTTCTATCAGTTTTATTATTGAAGTATCTATGGGAAATTAACCTGTTTCTGTTTGTGAAAGAGATTCTTGCAAGTGAAAGAATCTCAGGCGTGGAAGTCAG
Source organism: Rhadina sibilatrix (assembly GCA_013400275.1). Classification (NCBI taxonomy): domain Eukaryota; kingdom Metazoa; phylum Chordata; class Aves; order Passeriformes; family Phylloscopidae; genus Rhadina; species Rhadina sibilatrix. The sequence continues at coordinate 114,866 of VWYO01014111.1, read as the reverse complement.
GTGTGGAAACATTTGTATTTGCCTATGAAAATTATTTGTCCATATGAGATTGTGAACCTCTTAGATAGCAAGTTCTGGTTCATATCAAATAGATGAGTAGTACCAAAAATAAATAATAAAAATATTTTAGTATTATGGAATTTCCTCTCATATATCTTTAGACTATCAGAAATTTCATCTCAGTGTTATGTTGCAATTAATATTGTTTTCTAAAAACATCAGTATTAAAGTTTAATTTCTATTTATTGCACTTCACCAAGTTCCATTAAAAAATGTAACACTGTAACTTTAAAAATACATTGGAAAATAGCAATTAATAACCACACGTAGAACACTGCTGCTTTTTTATATTTATTTTTAAATGAAAATGCTTATATGCCTTTTTTGCCTCTATTTAGAACAGGATTAAGTTTCAAGATCCATAATATGCCAATACTAGACATATTTAATTGTGCCATTTGTAGATGGGCAGAGCTGTCTTGATGTAACTTGTCTCAAGCATGTACAGCATTGTTAAATGTATATTTATTTTGGATTTTAAAAAATTCTTTAATACATAAATATATCTCTGAAAATAACTTCTTTTTCCTTAGGCTATTCTCAGAGTGATAAATATTGTAGTTGTAACTGAATTATGAACAGATGGCATTGAATTAATGATTAGCTGAATATTTTTATATTTAACTAGATTTCTTCCTGTGAAGAAAAACATTCAATAAATCTGAAATTAGTTAGTCACTGGGAATAGTTATCATTCACTGAATCACTAACATGAGTTAGAGATCAAAATAATACAGAGTGAGCATTTTTTTTCCAAATCAAAATTAAGGACTACCTTGCCTTTAAAATAAGTTATTACAACATTAGAATTCCAAAACTTCATGATTTTTCTTTTGTGTTATTTTGCACAGATATTTTGGTTGCAGAAGTTGTTTGGTTGCAGAAGTTGTTCAGTTGCTCTTTTGCCATATACATATTGCCAAGGTATCTCAACTTGTGTTGACCTCAGATTTTTCACACACTTAAAGATTTCTACCCATTTTGTTTCTGGTGTGGAAGAAGCAGCCAGGTGCTAATTTAGCACATTTATTTTTCTCTAGATGAGTGATTCTGGCTGGCTTGCCATACTTCTGATGTGAAACCTTTCAACTAGTCCAGACAAAAATTCCACCTATGCTGCAGGTCTCGTCTCTGAATTCAAACATCCATCTGCATCTAGGTTATGTTTCTTTCCAGATACAGAATTGTACACTCATTTAAAGACACTTCAGACTTCCCAAGGGTATCAGTGTAGCCTCCATAAGTGGGGTGTTTCAAAGATAGACAATCTGGCAGTGGTTCAAATCACAAAGACACAGAATTTCAGTGTCGGCAGGGTAACCGGCTGAGGTAGATATCTTCATCGGTGAATTGAATTGCATCTTATGAGTTACAAGTCAACAATGAACTCCACTGAGAACATTAATCAAAAGAGACACTTCCAGAAGCTAAGAGACCAAATATGCTTTTATCCCGCTTCTGCGGCTTTCTGGCATGTGTCCCACTGTCAAGGACAAGGAGACAAGTAATTTCCTAAATGGATAATGTAGAAATCCTGAGAGCTAGGTTAAGCCCTTGTCCTCTTGTGCCATCATCATAGCGGATGCTAGCTGTTTAGAAATCTGCAAATGCATTTCACTGTTCTGCCAAGTAGTAGAAGGGTTTAAAATTATCATTTTCTGGTCATGAGGCTATATAATTTTCTTTTGTTTTACTACCCAGTAGTACCCTGTGGTAGCCTTTTTGCGGATGAGTCATGTGTATCTTTTAGTATTTTGTACATTCTTTCATTAAATTTTTCTCAGATAAAGTGTGATTATATGAAATGTTAAGACCTTTTGCATAGATAGCTTCAGGATATTTGAACTCTCTAGCGAAAGCAGATAATCAGAGAAATAGGCAGTTTGTCAAGATTAGACTTTTTGAGTCCTCCTTTATACAGTAGTGATCAGTATTGAATTAATATAATAAAAATGTAAAATGATGGGGGGGTTAACATTTCTTTTTCATAAAAGCTTCTAAGTGCTCTGGTAGCTCGTGTCCTTTGTTTGTGTCTTCTCTCTAAAAGTGTGATTAATTCCATTCTTTATTTCAAAAAAGTTTGATTTGCTTTCAGAAACGTTATCATGGTCTAATTCCCTACATTGTGGCCCATATTATACCATATTTTGAGTCACCACAGATTTTATTTAAAGTCTGTGGGAAACTGCTGAAAGCATCTGGAAGAACAATTTTTATCTTTTTAATAAACTTCGGGGAAAAGAAGAAAAGGAAGATATAAAGCTAGCCTCTTAATAACAAAAGTATATAGAGAATGTATTGACAAGGTGAGGATTGGTCAAAGGTTGGATTCCATGATTTTGGAGGTCCTTCCAACCTGAATGATTCTGTGATTCTGTGAATATGAGTAAAAATATTTGCTAGCTTTTAATTTCTATTAATAAAACACACAAAAAAGGTCAAAGTGCCTGCAGGATAGAAAAAATATCACAGAATAACTGTCTAATGTTTTCAGAGAATATTGCCAGTAAGACCAACAAAGCTGAAATGCTTTTTAAAAAAAAAATGTTCAAAAAGATCCATAACAGTTGTTTAAAAAGGTCACTGGATGAATGAGTAAGAAGAAAGGTAAGGAACCATTGGTTACATTAATGTATTTCACTTCATCCAATTTTATTTTTTGTCCAGTAGAGTGATAAAGAAGGTTGCATAAAGGTCCTTGCACTACTAGCAGGTATTTTAGACAGCATACAGATGAGAGATGAGGCCTCAAAAATACAAAGAAGTCAAACATCAGATTTGTTTTTAAGAAATGAATAAAGCAGAGATGTAGAGACTTATACATCAGTGAATTTTCAGCAGAATTTCTGGTAAATTGGTAGAACATTCAATAGAGAAATATATAATGATACTTAGTAACAGGTTTAGCAAGGAATGATTTGCCTTATGATCTGCAAGATGTTATATTTCACAAGGAAAAATTTAACAGTCCTGTTTTGTCTTTGAGTTTCATCTATCTAATAAAGACATTTCATAGCTCCTCTTACTATTTCTGTGTGCTCTTGCTATTTGATTTGAACGTGGTGTTCATCAAGTGCAGTAGGTAGTCAGGTATCTCACTATGAATTGTTCTGTTTTTAACTCTCATTTCTCTTCAGTGGAATGTGCAGCTACTTAGAAACAACTCAGTATTTTCGTAAAACATAGTGACCAAACAACATAATTACAGTCTTACAGCCTAGCTCAGCTAACAGAGAGAATGGAAATATTCCCATTAATTTTGTATAGAAAAGTATTGCCCAGACTGCTTCAGTAAGCCTTAGCTTCCAAAAGGTATGTGTTTGGCTTTGTAAATTATTTATGTTGTAAAAACTAATCACATCACAGAAAGCTAAAAACTACAGGGTTAAGGATAATACTAAAAAATTGGAAAATTCTCTTAGGATTTAGTAATATTAAGGTTGCATCCATCATGAGTAAGACAAACTGATAAGTTTTCTACTCCCATTCACATTTTGTAGTGCACAAAATATGTTAGAGTTATAAATAATACAGTTGCATGAGCTGGACTTTTGAGCTTGTCAATGAAATCTAAGTTGATAAATGCAACTGTAAAAAGAACATATTGTGGCTATTTATTGATATCACAAAGAAAGATTCCTGGACAATAAAGGAAAATATGTAGGAAAGATAATGTAATAGATCTGGTAATAAAATAAATTAATTTTATTTATTATATTATTATTATATTATATTTATTATTTATTAAAAATAAAATAAATATATTTAATTATAATTTAGCTTATTATTTATTTTATATTTTAAATACCTTATTTAATAATCTAATTTAAAATATATCCATTTACATAAACCATGTATGCTTATTTATTATTAATATATGTTTATTATATTTTTATATGTTTGTAACACATCTATAGTATTATGAGAAAAATCAGTCTGATACAAAAGTCATTTTACTTGCTACAAGCCTCGGTTCAAGAATCTAGAACATTTTTTTGAGTAAAATAAACTTAATGGGATTATAAGTAGAGCAAAATATACAGTCTGAAGTCCTACAGATAAATTTTGCTGCCTGACATATCTTCTTGTGTCTTGCTTGGCTTTCTTATCTAAGGACCCATATAAGCAATTAAGATATTATAGCTAAAATTACAGACAATGCACATTCTTTTAACCATTACAGAAGCAAAATAAATGTGTTTACTTAAAGCTCAAACAACCTTCAAGAGGAATCACATTTTACTTTCATTCACTCCTGTGTATTGCTCATAGCTGAGGAAATTATGAACAGCTGTACCTGATCAGACCAAAGGTCTGTTCAGCCATGTACTTTCTGAGTCTCATGAAAATTACCATATGTTAGGGATAGTAGATGGAAAAGCACAGAATTGCTCTGGAGTTTTTGTGGCCTCATATAGAAGTAGCGTGGAGAATGTTGTCTGCTGCAACTTGTGTGCTACTTCCACCATAGCTGGGATTCCACTGTCAAGATGCAACAGGAAGACAGACTGCAGGAAGGATGTATTTAATCTGTTGTAGAGGTGAAAGACAGCATTTCAGGTGTGTTTTTCAGTGATACTGATATACCATATCAGTGGTGGACTTGTAAAATGCTGGGTTAATATTGGACTTGATGATCTTAGAGGACTTTTACAACCATAATGATTCTATGATTCTACAAAGTTCCTAGAAGTAAAATCTGCCTGGGAGGGCAGAACATTTTCTGTCAGATTTCATTTGACAAAATCCTAAACCTGTAATATCACTAATCTTTCATGGATATTACTGGATCATGATGAAGGAAGTGTCCTGCCTGATTCAGATGGTTCTACTGAGTTTCCTCTTATAATAATGTGTGGTTTATTCCCACGCTAATAATTTATGTTGACAATTTATATTGTTTACTTTCAAAAAAAGGTAACAAATCTGTACCCTGTTTCTTCACACCTAGCATTTGCTTCAGCTTCCCTTGTCTGAATAGGAAAGCTTGAAGATCAACCTCTCCTAGAAGCAGTAGCTTTCTGACATCTCTACAGCATGGCTACCAACTGCTGACAGAGCAAGCTAAGGGGTCTTCTATCTTCTACTTTCACACTTTTTAGATATGGTGAAAATGGTCCCTTCCTTTCCTCAGCAAACAGAACACAGAATATATTCTGATTGTTGTGAGTCTTTGTGTAGATGTTATGCTCTCAGCTGAAAGTTCTCTTTTCCAAATTCTTCAATGCTTCTGTTAAGCTGTTATGAATCCTTCATTTACACAATTGCTCTTGCATTCACTGATATTTTTTTAAAATCGCTGCTGGTCAATATACCGTAATATCTAACATTCCTATGAATATTAAAAATAAATTGTCTAACTGTATACTTCTCAAAAATTGATCTTAGACCCAGATGAGTGTTCAATCTTTATTAAAAACGCTTTATCTCTTTAATCTCCAATCTCAGAACCACCAATGTATTCTAATAAAAGTAAATTTCTTTGTCATCCAGACTCTGCATAAAACTCTGCATTTAATAAATGTTTAAATAACCCATTTTTCATTCAAGAACAAGAAAAAAGTATATTGAACTTTATTATGTTTCCTATTTACAAGGATCAATTTTTGGTAAGTCAATTTGAATTCTAATCCCTATATTGAATTTAAAGTGGTTGTTGGTTTGTTTTGTTTTTTTTTTCTGTATCTGAATTTGTTGTGTGCTGAGTGGACATGGAAGGTGATTGACAAATCAGATAAAACTGTTAGTGTTTCTAATCATATCTAAACCTTGTAAGACTGGAGAATTCTTGTTACTATTTATTATCACAGCATAGTGGTTCTAATGAGTAATTTCTGAATAATAATGAAGTACTGTAAATAATCATTGACCTTAAAATGCAAAATGCTAGAACATGTATTCTTTATATTATTATTATTATATTACTTAATTAGTAAGTGAAACTCTAGAAATTCAGAATAGATGGTTTTTATTTTGAAATTTAATCTCTGTTATTGTTAATCTGGATTACAGAACCATAATTGTCTGTATTTTTATTGTGTGTACTGCTCAACATTTTCATTTAATGCATCTTCACTACAGTTAAAAGGAACAATTTTAGGCTTTGTACCATTTTAAATGTAGCTGGTTTAATGATGGTTTCAATTATACAACTGCTGTGCAACAATCGTGTTATAAACCATCATTACATACCATGTATATATGAATACAATATGTATATTTTTCATCTATATACTTTAAATGAATTTCACAGAAACATAATAATTAATTGAGAATTATACAACCGAGTTTACAAGTAAATAGTTTTCCTGAACACAAGATGAGAAAAGAGTTTGTCATAGACATCTCTTGAACCAGATTAATGCCTGTCTATTATTAGCAGAATAGCAATACAGTAAGAAGTAGCAAAGATAAACAACTTTTCTGGTAGCCATGTGTTTGATAAAAATTACCTTTCCAAACAGAATTTAGAAGATAGATTTTCATCCATGATTCTCTGGACTGAAGTATGCATTATTCAAGCAGATTATGATTTGCTGAAAACAATGATGGCTCTACAAATTTGAGATTAGAATTTCAAAGTATTTCTTTTGTTCATGCATAATATTCTTAGACTTGATGCATCGTTTTTATTAGTAGTACTATTAAAGATTCAGACATTTTATGAGATGTGTATGTTTGTAGAGTGTTTTTGGAACACAGCAATTTGCTTTACAGCTAAGAAGATAATACCCTAATACATTGCAAATGCAACTGCTTGCTCCTATTTCAACTGGGAAATGAAAATGTAATGAAACAGAATTCCATTTTGATAGCACTGATTACTCTGTAGGCAGTTTAACTTTTCGAAACCAGTTTTATAACATTCACAACCTGGTTCTATGTCAAAGAGACAGATTTAACATGTATTATGCTTTTGAGTAATCTCTCAAGGGCCTTGAGCACACTAACTACCATTTCAGCAATAAGTAAGTAATACCAAGTAATACACTATTAAGTCCTGAGTGAAACGTGAAGTAAAAGCCCATTTATTTTAGCATTAAAATTTATTTACTTACTGTAATATTTTGGACTAGCTGATTTCTAGGCGTACTTTTATACAATGTGATTCTGAAGCAGCACGAATAACATCTAAAATATATGCATATTATATATGCAATATATCTTAGTCAAAGTTCCAGATCATTGTTATTTAAGTCATTTTTCATGAAAACATATATTATCCTAAATACATTACAAGTTTTAAAAAGCCATTATTGAAACATGGGCTGTCACTTACAGTGATATATAATGAGTAAGAATGTGGCAGGTCTTTTATCTTTTTGATTTCTGACACATTTTCTGTTAATTTCTTTTCTTTACAGAGCTAACAACTTTGATGAGTGTAAATTAGTAACATCACAGTACTTATAATGCCACCTAGTTTTAGGTGGCTAAGCTATCATCAGCTCTTAAATAAAGATTAAAGTATTTAGTATTAAGTTATTTATAATTTTCCTTTGGTTTCCTGAACCATAAGTATGGTTGCAGGACAAAGGCATCCCCAAACTTCTGCATATGAAATCTGAAATCTGCCCGTCTGTTTTTACAAAGATTTTGTATTTTTTCAAAACAAAACCAACAACCTGATTAACACATTTTAAAAAAACCTCAGCAGGGGAGCGGAGGAGAAAACATAATTTTACACATTTACAGAATAAACATGCCTAAATTCAACAAAATGCATCATCACATGTATTTTGATAATGCCTTTTCATTTCCTTTCTTTGTGAATCAAAAATAGCCAGAAATTTTTATAGTATAAACATAAGTTTATCTGAAAGTAAGAAAAATTCTTTTGGTTACATAGCTGATTCTGCAAATTGAGCTACTAAAGCAATTCCTTGACCAAAACTGATTATCACAATTTTTATATTCCTTGTTATACATTTTGATACTATGCATTTGTATATTAAACTAAAAACTTACATATTATGGAGGCAGGACTTTTTAACAAACTTTTAAACCAGATTATTAACTGAAATAACATATATAAATTTTTTTTGTCCATAATGCCCTCCACATAATTTTTATGCATATAGATTTATTCCAGGAATGCATTGCAAGTCTAATTGGGAATAGTAGAGAAAATTTCAGATTATTATTCCCTGAAATGATGTATCTTGCATTATATCTTGTTGTGCCATAGGCAGTTGGTTGCTTTTCAACACCATTTTCAGAAGTGATGTTTGCTTTCACTAATTTCACTGAAAATTAATAAAATTTTCAGAAACAATTAAGCAGAAAAACACTAGAAATTAAGAATAAGACCTGTAATTGAAAAGCATAGTAAATTTAAAAGTGTCAATACCTGCAAACTTTCTTCTTTACAGTTAGATCAATTCCATATATCTGTCCAATTTCAGAATTATTATAGGGGGTTTGAGCTTTGAGATAATTGGGGAGATTGTTTCATAAAATAAATTCATGAAATAAATTTTGATATGTTAGGTCATGGTTTTTATTTCCTTTGGTATTTTGTTGTGGCTTTTTTGTTATTTCATTGTCTAAGTTTGCAGTAGAACTGAATGAAAAATACTATTTTCTGCTGTGTTGATTTGTATGTCTTGATGTGTTATCTTTACTTTTTCATTGGCAAGAAACTTCAATTTAAACTGAACAAACCCCCAAAAGCTCTGTCTGAATTGGCATTTCAAGATCCCAATGTTTAAGTACATTCTATACTTTAGTGTTTATTTCCACATATTGCTGAAATAGATGTTTTTCCCAGTTATTTCTGTAAGCTATTTTAACAGTATTTTATAATGCAAATTATCAGGCTTACAGAAAGCTACATATTTTAGTAAAGCATCATGGATTCAATATGTTTTGGATATTCCATTTATGCCGATGATTAATTCTTACAAAATATCTTAGATGTAATGATCACTTCCTTGATTTCAGGAGCTGATGCTGTGGAAGCTCAGTGTAAGAGATTTGAAGTCAGAGCAAGTGATGGTGGAAAAGTCTTGTTTTCTGCAGATGAAGATGAGATTGTCATTGGAGCCGACAGGCTGAAAGTAACAGGTATAGTAATAATAATGATTCTAAATGAATGTAAACATATATTTTTAATGCCTTTAGTAGTAATTAAACTATCAATCTTCTACATTGTAATCCACTGGAGAAGAAGACATCTTCTCATTATCAATGATTGTTTGACCAACCAAAACATAGTGCGTAATCCAAATATCAATTCCTCTAAATGTAGATTTGAATTTAAACTCTGCAGAATCAACTGTGGTACAAATCACAATTACCACTGTGTTTTGGCTTTTATATATTACCATTAAGCATTGTTTTGTGGTGTGTGTGCCATTTGCTTAGGTAATGCTCTTTCAAAATTATAAAAAATATTGCATATGGTGACCTTTGTTTTTTCTGTACACAATGTATCAAGTCTAACTTCCATATGAATTAAGATTTCATGAGGCTCAGCTGAAAAAAATTTGCCTTGACTTGGCTATATTCGTTTATATAGGTTGCTTCTATGTTTTCACCACAGCCAGCAACTAAGCTTTACACAACCACTCACTCACTCCTCCACCAGTGCAGGTGGGAGAGAGAATTGGAAGGGTGAAAATAAAAAAAAAACCCTTATGGTTGGAGATAAAGACAATTCATTAGGTAAAGCAAGAGTCACACACACACAAGCAAAGCAAAACAAAGAATTAATTCACTGCTTTCCATGGGCAGTGAGGTGTTCAGCAATCTGCAGGAAAGCAGAGCCCCATCATGCAAAATGTCGAAAAAGAGAATCATGCTGGATCCTGCTAAGGCTCAAACTTGGTCATAATACTACATGCTGAGAAAAGTAATCTTAAATGTACAATTGACACAGGATGTCAAAGATGTCAAAGCATCTATCATAAGTTAAAAAATAAAACATCTTACAAATGGCAGTAAGAACTAGATTCCCTGCCACTGAGAAATCACAAGTTTTGATCTCATGATCATTATTTTTTAATTAAACATTTGGCACCATAAGAATTAATTTTATCCAAAGATTGTGTGATACCTTTAAATTCTTCAGCAAGCACATGAAAGGTGACGAGTCCCTGTGAGCAGCATCAATCAGACTGCATTACTCCACATGGCATGATATGACTGATGAAATCTGGCAGGAAATCATAATGTCAAACATCAACCAGAATTTTTCTTTAGTTTATTTTTCTCAAGCTTGTGTTTTTATTATCATGGTGCCTTGGGGTGAATATAGGAAAGGAATTATGGAAGAAGAAATAAAACAAAAGTTGAATATAAAAAAGGGAAAACAAGATGTGCTTATTTGGAGATAAAGTTCTCACATGTATTTATTTGAGGGTGGTACCACAATGAAATGATTTTATTTTCTTGTGTAGCAGTCAATAGTGTCTATTTGGAAACACTTCACTGTGAATGTGTCCAATTAATGATTTATTTTGGCAATTAATTTTCAAAGTATGCCCGTGGGCATTTGTAAACCACCCTGGCAATGTGAGATTTTTTGTATATTATTTTTCCTACATTCAGAAGAACGTTTTTTAATGCTCAGCTTTTAAAAGCAATCTATCATTAGTCAGTCTAAGAAGTTCCAGATTGAAAAAAAACTTGAAAGATTTAGTTGACATCTACTCCCTGATTATTTTTTGTAACATTTTTATTTGCAAATTTTTATATAGGCAGTCTATTACAAGAAGAAAGGTATAGTAGAAACAGGGTAATCCAGATATTAGTTTATTTCCCAGATAAGAAAAATATAGAATCAGAAGTAGTACTTTTTGGTTTAGAGATATTGCAGTTATATTTATATTTCTATATTAAGAGTATTTCATTTTAAAATTAGGCAGTTGGCTGGGCTGGTTTAGTTTAAACTTCTTATTCTTCGTTACATTGCTAGTTTTGCTTTTTTTTCTTTTAACTGCATTAGCTCTTTTCTGCTTTGTTACTCAAGAGAAGAAGAAAAAGGATTAAAATTTTGTGTTTGTTTGAGAGAGCTGTTGGAATTGCAGCTGTCTATTGTCCTTTTGCACAGAGATGCCTCCTGCCACCATGTTTAACACATATAGAGCCTTAGGGGAAGGAAAGAGAAAGGTTTGATGAAGTGAACATATTGTTAAAGAACTAGGGAAATAAGTAGTAATGAGGAACTCATTTTCTGGTGGGCTCATGGGTTCCTTTCTGCACATAGTTAAACCTTTCTCCACTTTTTTATATTCACCTTGCTGTTCGAATGGACAGCATCTATAGCATCACAGAGTCTTCTTCTGTCTCTCTGCAGCTACAGATCAAGAGTATCTGATTGATTTTACTTCTCTTATTTAAATACGAATTCAAAATTTTCTTATTTTTGCTTTTATTTCACTTTTCTTTTAACTGGAATATGATCTCTGTAAGAGAGTCGTGCAGCAGAATTGTGCTGGTCAGCCTTGGTCACGAGAGTACAAGCACGTTTCATGCTGCAGCTTTATCCTGCCAGAGCACTTTTGAAAAGATTAAGAATCCCTTAGGTCAGCGTACATTTTTCTGAGACAATGCTGTGAAATAAATTTATATAAAAACCTTCACTGGATGGCTCTGTTAGTATAGTTGGGTTGTTTTCTTCTTTTTTTGTTTCTTAAAGCAAACACGTAGTTAGCAGTTAAGAAGGGTGTATGAGAAGGATGAAGGAACCTGGAATTCACCTAGTTTTAGTCAAACTACAACTACTTTTTTTGACAATGTAAACGAGTTTTTTCCTCCTTTGTCTTCTGAGGTGTCTTTCTTAGTTAAGGCTAAATGAATATTATCAGAAATTCTCTTTTTTCCCATTAAACTTATACTTTTCTATCCAAATTTTACAAACTTTTTTTTTTTTTTGAAAAGGGTATTCCTTTCTCTATGATTTTGAAGGAGAAGAGACAGTAATTTAACTCTCATGTTGTCTCCTACATGTTCTTTTGATTTATATAATTCCTTCACCTTTCTATAATATTTTTTATTCAAACATGTTTTTATCTCTGACCATTCTTCCAAGACCCATAAAAGCTGTAGTATAATTTGTTTTGTTCTAGGTTTACACAGCATATATATTTAAACATATATATGTTATACTTGCACATGTGGCTTTTTATGTTTATTAATCATGCTTAAAAAAGGCAAAGCAAAAATAGATTTGCAAATTATATGAGATGGGTCTTCAATCAGAAGCCATTGTTGTTCTGCAGTGAAGTCCAATTATGTTTTCTAGATGTAGCAAATCAGCTACATAATTTTTTTTTCTAAATAACCCAGTCTAAATTGTTTGGAAAATATTATTTACCTTTAAGGAAATCAAATTAATCTTGTTTTCTACTACTTTCTTAAGTGCTGGATTATTTTCTTTTTTACTGCTGCATATCTGTGTGGTATAGTCTGTTTTAGCACAGGACCTGAAGTCCTTTATCCAGTTCTGGATAGAACTGAACTTTTTTATTACGATAATTAACATTTCATCAGTAATACCTTTTCTCTAAAAAGAAGTAAGGAGCTACTTAGAAACTTGTCAGTTATAGTTTTACCTAGATTTTAGTTCTCTAGAACCCAAGCTTTTTTGGAAACACAAATTTTTCAGGTACATAAAGTTCCACGTCTGTATTGTATGACCTGATCTAATTGATTGAAGATCATTTTTTCTCATATTTCAAACATAAAAGTTCTCACTTTGCAGTAATTGTAATTGGGGTAATTGCAGTTGTGCAAAGGTTTGCACGTTGTTGCTAGCAGTACTAGGAGAAACAAAAGAGGCATAAAAATTTTGCAGGTCATTATGACTTCCTGAGACCCTTCTTCCTTGTCAAATAGCACAATCATGTAGAAAAATGGAATTCAGAAAAGGACAGTAGAGTACAAACTTCGGTAACTTTCTCACATTAATAGCAGGAAGTATACAGGTCAAATCCACTTTGACACCAAAAAGTGTCAAGAAAAAATATGTGAAGGGCTGTAAGTATCTTTTTCATTACTCTAAAGTATGTGCTTGCAGTGGGTTCAGTCTGGCTTTTGATCAGTCATTGACTTCACTAGATGAAAGATGAGAGCCTTGATGTGTCAAGGAAGCTTTAGAAGGTTCCAGCATACTTATATTTTGATACTATTCTAATAATAATCAGAATTAATATGCATAGGAGTGCATCAATACTTCAGTTTTGATTTTAAGATTTTGCTGCAGGACTGGGAGTCTGTAGGTAATTGAAATATAGAAAGGTCTTCCAGGGTAGTTAAAAGGAAATGATAAAATAGAAATATGGCTTATGGCTATAAAAAGGAAATATGACAGAATTATGAAGAAATATATGTGAATTGCAAATTAGGTTGGAGAAGTAGAAATAAAATATTTATAACAAGTACTGAAATGTAGAAAAATAACTTATTATTTGATGTATGTGGTTATTACAGAAGGCTTATATCTAGTGCATTGAGAGACTGAATAGGAGTTTCAGTATGAATGGGAAAGAAGATCTTGGATTTGCCACATTCAGTGGATGGATTGTCTTTCAGGACAGATGGAATTTGGAGAGTGAAGTGGCATAAAAGGAAGGGCAGCACTTAATCATTTTAAGGTGGCTTATGGAGCCAAATTATCTGACCACAGTAAAATTACTGTATTTGATGTTGTACTAAAATCTAATCCTTTAAGCAGATATGACAAATTCTTGGTACCCTCAACACTCAATAAACCCAAATTCTTTTATCATCATCTGTCAGTAAAAGAAATGCATCACATATATAGGACTTCTGTGTTTCCTGAATAATCAGTACTTTAAGATGTACTCCAGTGATGAATAAGGTTTCTGATAAGCTTATTTAGGTCTGAAGAAAGCACTTAATGTCTATTCTTGCCTTTAAGGGAGGAATTACTGAAATATATTTTTGGTAGTCTAATCACTTGATAAAACAACCTGTCAGGGCATGACTCTGGAGGTACAGCTACAGATCAGATTACATTCACACACACAAACACATATATGACTCCAACCTGTCTATAAACTGAAAGCTTTATGGGCAAGCTACAAATGGTGAGAATAAATAAATAAATAAATAAATAAATAAATAAAATTAATTCATATCCAGGACATTACTTAAATATCTTCTGTTTAAGGGTAGAACACATCCAGCCAGCACAGATTCCAAGCAGTGTGTACTTACACAGCCTGCAGATGACTGTGTAGACCATTGGAGGAATACATTGACCTAAGGATAATAACAGTTTATTGGCAAAAGAAAGATTTTGATTTTTGGCACTTAAAGTAGGAAAAGAAGAATTGGTTTCAGAAACATATGTAAAGTGAAATAAGTCTTGGTACAAGAAATTTTTCTGTAAATGGAATAAACCAGAAAGCAGACAAATGTGCAAACAGTTCTGTCAGAGCAGGAAAATGTGTTCAATTCCTCTACAGCCATTTCAGTGAAAAATACTCATCTAGGCTGTTCTGTAGGCTGAGACATAGAAGAAGCCAATATATAGTCAGGCAGAAGAAAGGAAAAGAAAAAAAAAAAAGCCCAAACAGCTAAACAACACTCTTTTGAAATAGTGGCAGAAGAAAATCATCCCCTACCTAGAGAGTCAACCTTTCTATAATCCATACTTTCTGAATAACTCTCCTTAAGTAATTGACTTATTTTTTCTTTTTTTCTTTTTTTTTTTTTTTTTTCGTGATAGCATCAGTTAGAAGAGCAGAAAGATTTTAATCCTTTCTTCTCCTTCTGGGCTGTAATCTATTTAATTCTGTTACAAAGGGTTTATTTTTCTAAAGCTTATTCTGTTCTTGTCTGAGCTGTTCCTTTGCAGAATGTAGACAGCAGTTTCTCAAGGTTAGTGGAGACCATTTTCCCTGTTCTGGTACAGAGTAGCATCAATCCAGAGGCTGGTTACAGCTTACCAAGAGAATCTGATTTTCAGGTTAAACCTTTAACACCAAGATTAAGCTATTGGATTTAGTGGCCAGTGTAAGAATGAATACATCTAGGAAAAACTGCCAATGTCTGCATCATATTCCTAGTCATAGTCTACATTTCCTGTTGAAGGACTATATAAAGTCTACAGATACAATTTAAAATAGTTCTAGTTTGAGGTATCTGAATTGCATGATGCCAGGCAAATCCACATGACCTAGGGAAGGGTCAAAGCTCGATGGAAAATTGCCCCACTATTAGTTAGTTAACACTTAAATCAAACCAATGCAGCTTCTTTGGAAAACACACACTAAACATTCAGAAGGTTTTGATGCAGGAACCGGGTATTAATTGGGATCAGATTTTGTAGCAACATTCTAACTGTTAAACCTGATCTAAGTCTGACACTCACATGCCCTCAGGCTTTGTAGTTTTGAAAATACATGTTTAAATTGCAGCAGCCAGACCCATCTCTATTTTTAAAATATAGCTACTCACAGGAGGGAAAGATGAATCATAAAAGACCTCGAACATTTCTATTTTTCGGGGTTTTTTTGCCTTAAAGAACTTGCTTGTGGTTTCCTTTTATGTGTGTGTGGTTTATTTATATCTGGCAAAAAAATCTATTGTTGGAGTTAAGGGTCAGGATGCAGAACACTTTGGGATTTCAGTTCAATAAAAAAGAGCATTTTGTTCCAAATACTCAAGTTATAATGGTGACACTACAGGCCAAAAATATTTTGCTTTGTCCTGGGGCAGTATTCTCATTGGGTGCTAGAAGATGAAATCATTTGGATTTCAATTTGTAAAGCTTTCAGAATAGGGGAAATACTGTTACATTTTAAGGAGATATTGCAGGCATCGGACCTTTCATTAAGAGTATACTGATGTACCTCTTACTGTAAGACATGTCAGAACTGCACTTCATTTTCTCTGAATTATATTAGAAACCCCTACAAAGTGGGTTTGGTTGGTTTTGTTTATTTTTTTTTTATCCAACCTTAAGCAAACTTTTATCCCAACCTTAAGCACAAGCTAAAGTATTTAGTAACCACAAACTGCATGGTGAGATTATACAAGCATTTGTCATGACATACATAATACTTTACAATCTTAAATTAATTGACTCTAAATTTGGGTGGAGAGTAGCAGAAAGCCTCACATGAAGGTACTGTTTGAGTCCATGGCAGTTTGACACAAAGCCTTACTCAGAGGAAAAGTTAGCTTGCCACCAGTAACATCTTGGACTTCACTGTTTTCCCTAGATCTGTTTATAAAGCAGGTATGCAGGCAAAGCTCTGAAAAACATGGATTCCAATGTCTGCTCTGCAATAGATTTCAAATCTTACTCATAGCAGACTCCTATAAGCTAGGAATAATTTTGCACACAGAAAGCCACTCCAGAAAAAAATTATTTCAACCAAAAAAATATGGCCTGCAGCTTTCAGCCTACATTGTGAATTTAAATTCCTATCCTCATTGTAGCTAATGATGAGTTTAAATTTCACACTGTCTGACAACATTAAATTCAGCACACCAAGACACAAACATAATAAGCCATCATTCTGGCAGTAAAAAAATATCATCAATATATACTTCGTATTTGAATTGTGTATAACAATATGGCGTTGCTCAAGGTTCAGAAAGTACGTGTGTATGTGTAATGAAGTTTAAGAAGTATAGATAGAAATGCTTAAAAATTCAGAATAGATAATGTAAATTCCAGAAGTAAGATTGGTAAAAATCAACTTTCTATTAAAGACACGAAATTATCTGTGGTAAAAATTATCTCACAAAAATAGAATGAAGAAAAAACCTCAATATCCAGGCAGAAATGGATGCATCTGAAAGCTATATAATTGCTCTGAGATTCAAAATAAATTATTATTTATATTTCTTGGGTATTGAAGAAAGGGCAAATAACCTGTGTGGTAATGTTGACCCCCAAACCAAAACAAACAAAACCCAAACAAACAAACAACCCACAAAAACAAACAGATTAGGCTTTTGAAACAGATTAGGCTTTTGATAAAGAAAATGTATAGGGCCTAGTGACAAATATTAGAATATTTGGAGGCCTCTGGTTTCTTTTAATTTCAAAAGAGACAGAGACAGGCACCCATTAGGGAAAAAAAAAATACCAAGACTGTATAAAAGACATACAGTTTGTAAGGATGAGACAGTGTTGAAAAGTAATGTGAGAAGTGTTGCTGATCAGTGTGAAAGAACTGAGAATTTGAAGGTGAAAAGAAATCTTAAAGTGATTTCAAATTAAAACATACCCTGCTCCAAAGTTATAGGGAAAGACAAGAGAAAAACAAACTCAAATTGACCTCTAGGGGTCAATTTTCAAACCTCAAAGAAATCATAAGAAATACTTAAAGGTATCCCAAAAAAGAGTTAGAAAGCATTTTGATCAAAGGCCAAGAGCATCATGTGAAACAAGAAAGTTAAATATGAAGCTAGAATGTGTAAACAGGAGTAGACCCTGCCAATCTCACCTATTCCACACTGGCAAGGTCCACTTCAAAGAGTTTAGTCCTGTTTGGTGTACCATTGTTCAGTAGACAACTGGATAGAATCTGCATCCATGAAACTGATTAGTTGTCCAGAAAAATTGTTTCTGAGGAAGAGAGAAGTTGGTGATGCATAGTTTGAGGAAAAAAATCTCAAAGAGAATTTCATATCAGTCTTGAGGTCCTGAGAAACAACCTGTTGAAAAATGAGGGATGTTACCTATCAGTTAAAAACACAAAACCAAAAATAACACCCAGACTAAAAAAACACCCCCAACCAACAGAAAAAAATCCCCAAAAGCGCCACAAAACCTCACACCACTAATAAAAAAAAATACACAAATATTTTAAATGAAAGAATAGAGGAATAGGGAATTAGTTTGGCTGTATATAATGTAGAATTTTGTTAATTTTTTTACTTCAGAGCTGATTATATAACTTGTTGAAGATGAACTGGTTGGTCTTGATTTGGTTTTGAACTTAATGATCACTTAATGAGAGGAATAAGCCTTAGCAGAGTTCATCTGTTTCCTTTTTATGTCGAGTCACAAGTCAGCTAATATAAATTAATCGTTTTTTTCTTTCTAATCTTAGTTCTTACTAACATATTAGATACAGTCCTCTTCATTGTAGTTTTATTTATATTCTTTAAGGGTTTTTTTTAAGCTATAACACATTGGTTAGAATGAAATATGGGTAGCATGACCACAAAACTAGAGATCAGTACAGGCATTTGCACCTAGGTTAATTGCTTTTGGGATGTATTGTCAAATTCACTCTTGACTAAAATTTAGTACAGCGAGGGGAAGATGAGAAAGCTGTGCATAAATAAGCACGCTGCTGCAAGAAGGGATAGAATGAATGAGCTTAGCAAGGTAAAGCAATCAGAGGAAGGGTCCTCTTTTTTCAAAAACTCATTATACTGTAGTTGGCAGCCCACACTAAAACCTACATGTCCATGCCTCCTGATGTTATATGTTACATTCATCATTAAACTGAACTGAATATGAATAGCATAAATTTTACTGTTTTAAGGTATGAAGAACATTTGTACTGATCCTGACAACAATAATGTCAGTAATGGGAATAGTGGGATATGATTATCTACCTCTTCCTACTTAGAAAGCATTAGAATTCAGTTTTATGGTAGCTGTTCTTTAGTGTATATCACGGTTTGCATTGAAGCTATCAGATTTGTAAAACATTTGAACCTTATTTTGTGAGTATGCTAGAAAAGCACTACTAAAGAGTAGATCTGAGCATACATATACGCAGAAACACATACACAATGATGTACAGACAAATACCTTCCAGTCCTTGCAGGCAGCCTTATCACTTTACACATGCCAAAATGTCATTTAGCTTAAGTAGAGACCTTTCCCTTAAGACCTTTCCTTTCATTCTAAACCAATTTGATTCATTAAGTATGATAGAAATGACAGCAAGTACTATAGGTTACACTGCTTTCAGGGTAATAGGGTGTTTTCCTGTCCTTTGTCTACATCACTGTCTGCAAAGCCTGTGTGTTGGTCAGAGGTCTGACCAACAGCAGCATGGAAAATTTTAAAAGTACTTGGGTATCATGCTATGACCCCAGGTGGTTCCAAGTTCAACAAAGCAAGATACAGGAAGCGCCAAATTCTAGGTTCACTTGAAAATTTCTATCCTAATTTATGGTTTGAAAGCATGAGGTGGGATTGGTAGTTGCATCTCAAAGTCTTTTCTCATCAAACATCAAGGGAAATGGCTTTTTAAAAAGTATTTATTTTCATATCAAGCAAGCCAATTGCATTATTTTGGGTATTTTTATCCTAGCAGCATTACCAAATGATGGACTACTTTTTAAATCCATTTTTACACTCTCAGTGTAGAGCAGAGAAAATGTAATAGATAAAGTATACTGTGCAGAAAGAGTATCTATCAACAAGTTTGTTTCATGTTTTAGCTGTCAGAACTGTTCTCAGGCTTTTTATTGTTGCAATTTTTTTTCTTGTCACTGTCATTCTTGGCCTTTCCTCCCTGGTTTATATTTAGATTTACAAAGAAAGGAAAAGACAATTAGAATTTCTGAATTTGAAGTTTTGATGAAAACACTCTTTTTTTTTTTTTTTTCTTGACAGCAAATCTTACAGTAACTCAGAACAATTTCATTTAGAGAAAATTAATGTAAAAAATTGTATGATACTAAAGGAAATTTTAATGTAAAACAAGAAAAGGAGCAGGGGGAGTATCCTGCTGAAAAAACCAGAATATGTTACTTATAGTGATGTCTAGAGGCCAGAGAGAGATTAAAGGACAAGGAAGATTAAATCTAAAAGAAGTTTATTCCTTTAATAAACTTTAATAAAGAAGTTTATTAAAAGAATAGAGTCACATTCTCTTCAGTGTAAGCTGAAAGGCTGGAGTGGTAAGCATTATGACAATTTGTTCAGTGGATAATATAGAGGAATATCTCTTACAGTTGATCTGAAGCAAACACAAAATAACAAAGATTTTCTTATTGTCTCTTAACTTGTCCCTGAAACTAGTAAGGGCTTTTGTTGATAGTTGGACAAAGGAAATATATTTTTTCTGTGTTTTTAAATTAAAAATGATAAAGCAAAATAACTAATTTCATGATGACTGTGAAATTGTCTGACATTCAGTTCCCTAGGCGTGATTGTCCTGGTGCCCAGGATTCAGTTTTCTATTCTGAAAATGCCCAAATATAATGTTCTTTAAAAGGATGTGAATAACAGGTTTCTCTGGCAGCTGACCACACTGAATTTTCATGCAGCAGTAAAGCCTACTTTGCTAGTTTTAGCTAGACATGCCTTGGTATGTAGCAAGGCAATGGAAAGCACTCAGATCTTAAAAGTCTGAATTTATGATAGGTATGTGAAAGGTGAATTTATGATAGTTGTGTTGCAGCAGTGATGAGAGTGTGATTTTTGAGTCTCTCCTGACTCACAAACAGTAAAGGAGCAAAGACTAGACAAAGGCTTTGCCACAAGGCTCACAGTAGAGCTGGACTGTTGCAAGATTTGCCAAGTAATCTGAATTGTGGTCGTACTCTGAGTCCTGGATACTGCTCCTTGGTGATATAGAAGGAACTGTTGAGACTGGCACTGATAAATTACTCTGTGACCAGCTCAGTCCCATCTTGTAAATAGAGCGGTAGTTCTAGCAGTAAATTACTGCCATAAACCCCACATCTCTTGTGTGTCTTACCTGAAGAAAAAACACATCTGAGTCTTTGGCAAAAGATGCATATTTCAGCCAGCTTTCCTATATTACACTATGCACTCTTATCTTGTTCTTTCCTGCAGAAAAGGCTGTCTTCCCTGTGGTTTGCACACATAACAAATAGGCACGTGTGTATTTGCTAACACAGCCATTGGTGGTTTACAGTCACTGCAGTTAATTGGTTTGAAATACACCTGCTTCCATTTTGTTGCTAAATTAAAAGCATAGCTTCATGGCTGTGCAGACTTGAGGGTGAGAATATTAAGTGACAAAATTACTGTTCCACATTCACACTTCCACTCACAGGTGCAGAATTTCCATTTAAAGCTGTAATAAAGACTTACCTAATTCCAGGTTTAAATGTGCTGTATTTATCTATGTAATTTACTTTTAGAGAGAAAACCAGAACATTAATAAAGAGTAGGAATAGGAACTCATAATAGGTTATAATCACTAGTGCTAATATCAAATTGAAACCTTTTAACTACCTCGTAAGGAATTAATATTAAAGCTTCATTTTACTTCTCACATCTAAAAAATAAAAAGACTTTCAATAATTTGAGTTCCTAGTATTTTTGTACAATTTAAAATGTATTATATGTGAATATCCTTGTTTTGGATTTATGGGAATACTTGTGAGGATTCATCACAGCTTCTATTTTTTTCATTAATTTAGAAGTATTTGGAAGCATTTGAAAACTTTTTAGATACATCCTATGTATTTCCATTTGATGAACTTCTACAGGGTACACAAATGCACTTATCTAAATATCTGATTATAATTTATCAATGGCATGCTAATTCGAATACAGTAAAAATACTATAGTACAGCTATTTAAAAAATCTGGGTAATTGTCCTGTTGCTTTGTGGCCTCCTTAGCATAAATAAAACAATTTACTAAAATGTATGAATGCAGCAGTAATTATCACATACTCATAACAATTCTTCAGTATGTTACAGTAATGGCAAAGAGAACAGAAAAAATGCACATTTCCATATAGCACAGAGAACTTGCCTTTAAAAGGTAAATATGGTACTCTATGAGGTGGTTAAAATGTTAAGGGTAAGAAACTTAGATGACTTCTGATACGGTTAAATTGAGATTTCCAAACAAGATTTTCCCAATTTAGATAAAATTCAGATCATCAACTGCTGATCAGGTGTTGAAAGAAAAAGCTTGAAGGTGCATGAGTTGTCTCCATTGTCGCTCTAGTGTCAGTCCATTATCATTAGTAACTAACCTCTAAAGATGCCAATTTCTCCATAAGTAATCTATGTTCCTAATTTAGACAACTAATGTGATGGCTAGACTTAATGGACAAATTCCTGATAAAATCCTCTGAGCTTTTAACTTTTCAAAATCAAAAATTATTTATTTATGATAATTAATAATTATTTTTGGAACGTCATCACTGAATGGAAAATGCCCTTTACTTTTATCAAATAATATCAATAATCATATATTATTTTATTTTAGAGCTTTTTGAAGCAGATGCATCCTTGCATCTATCAAAAATAGTGTGACCAGCAGGACCACAGCAGTGATGGCTCTCTGTACACAGCTCTGGTGAAGGCCACACCACACTGTGTCCAGTTCAGGGCCCCTCACTTCAAAAAGATATTGAGCTGCTGGAGCATGTCCTGAGAGGGGCAATGGAGTTGATGTGGAGTCTAGAGAGTGAGTACTATGAGGAGCAGCTGAGAGATCTGGGGTTGTTTAGCCTGAAGAAAAGGAGGGCTGGGAAAGACCTCATCACTATCTACAACTTTCTGAAAGTGGGTCGGTCTCTGCTCACCAGTGACTAGTGACAGGAGAAGAGGAAATGTTTTCAAGTTACACCAGGGGAGGTTCAGGCTGGACATCAGGAAGAATTTGTGCACTGAAAGGGTGGTCAAGCATTGCAATGGGCTGCCCCGGGAAAAGATGGGGTCACCATACCTGCAAGTGTTCAAGAAATGACTGGACATGACAATTAGTGCTATGGTTAATTGTCAAAGTAGTGATCAGTTAAGGGCTGGGACTGATTACCTTGGAAGTCTTTTCCAATCTTAATGATTATATGATTCTATGAAGTTGGATAGACATTCCTGGCTGGGTTTTGTGCATGGGCAGGTGTATTTCCCAGAAAGCTTCAAAATGGGAAATTATTGCTATTTGTTCTTGAAACTGTGTGAGAAACAATTTTCTCATTCTCCCATTTTGTACTTGGGATATACAAGTTTATGTACCATTCCTTTACAATCCAGGTGAGTTCCCTGGTTATGAAGCTATTGACTGTTATTTGATAATCGTCGTATTCATTGATTCATTCATTTTTCATCAGGGAAACAGCAATTCTGCTTTGAAACTCATTATTCATTAGAGCATAAGTTTGATTGTTCCAAAATCTTAGATTATCTACTATAACAAACTGAAAGTGTGATTTTTTTTTTCTTACTTGTTAAATATGAAAATAATCCTATTAAAATCCTATCTTTTGAATGTAGAGAGGGACACTTTCTGTGTCTGATGAACTATGATGAACCCAAAATCCTTTACACAATTTTAAAAGTGCAAGTCCAGATTATGATTTATATGAAAAGATGATGAATCTTGAAGTGGAAGTATTAGAAATTATTTACTGTGAAATCTTAATATATGCTTTAAGTCTATTCATATATATCTAGCTGTTGTAAAGTTTCAAGGAGACTGGATCAATTCAAGCAGAAAATTATTGTATTTCATCATTTTTATTGTCATGTGTGTCTCCATCTGCCATATATAATAGGGAAAAAAGATATTACAGAAATTATTATGTTTTTAAAACCTCTTTTCTCTAAACCCCTTATATATATTTCAATTTCATTCATATTTTGAGGAACTATTCAGACTTAATGTGACTTCTCAGCAGTTTCATTTACATTTATTGGCTTTTTCATCTCAGAGGGAGTACTTAGAATAGCCATTTCCAATTATTAATTGAATTATGTTACTGCTATTCTCAGTCCAGATTTTCTTCAAATAGATTTATTTTTTCAGAAAAGTAAATCAGGTGGTGGCCAAACATAAATTTTGGATGTGAACCTTCAAACATTTCTATGTATAAGAAACTGAACAGTTAGGCACAATCCAGTTTCATTTGCATTGCAAGACAAGAGGTGTCTCAACTGCCCACCATTAGGAATCTATATTTCAAATGTTTGTACTTAGTAAGTGAAGATGCTATTTAAGATAAATACTGACTGTTGCAATTTTGCAAGTATTTCTTGGAGCTGAAATTTGCTTTGGTCAAAATTTTGCTCACTGAAGATGCTGAATTTCAATTTACTGGGGGACTTTTTCTTATTTAAATGAAAATCTTAGTAGAAGTTTTGTGTTAGTAAGACTGCCATACAGAAAATATGCATCAAAAATTAGCCTTTCAAGGGCTTTGAGTAATAAATTTAAGTCACTCCCTTTAGAATTTACTTTTTAGTAACAGTTTACCTCTGAAGATTTCAATGCACATGCTTTAGTCTATAAGTAAACAACTGCATCTAGTCAGGCTGTACTACCACCTCCCACCTATATACCTCATATATGGCCACATCAGTGTCGTATCTGAAACCTTCATCATTTAACATTAGTCTGTTTTGCTGCTGAGGGACCCTGCAGGATTGAAATGTCAGCAATCATGTCAATCATGTTTTCAGAAAATAACTCACTTACTTTCTTTTTAGTCATGTACACCTCCATAGCAAAAATCCAGTTGTATCTTACTTTTTGATACAAGTACCTAGCTAAATTACACTTCAAGTAACTTAAAAAATTGGAAGTCTTGAAGACATGCACAACCAACATGAAAACCAGAAGCTGTATTCCTACTCATCCCAAAATAAACTATAATAATGGAGCTTTTACAAAAAAAGGAACAAACAAGTCACCTTTTAATGATCATTGGTTTGCACAGTTGAATATTTGTGGGTTTTTTTTTTTTCCTATTCTGGCAGTGATTAGCTCTTCCAAGGTCTTACTGTTGAACAACAGCTTTCAAAGTTCACAAAAACCCTTTAAATTTTATCTATGTACACAAGGTAAAAAATTAAGAATTCTATTTTTATTGCAGATAAATTTTTAGAGCATTAAACTTCCAAACGTAAACCACATAGTCTGTGTTTTTTAGATCTCATCAATGGTAAAAATACCCCATGATTGTCTATCCCTCTTTGTGAAATCTGTCAATGTTTTAACTAATTAATGTGCAACAAATAAAACTTCAAGCTTCAAAAATAATAGATATTTTACAAAACCTTCTTTAAAGTCTGTAGCTCAGTGGAAAAATTGGCATCCAATCCAGTACTTGGATAATCTCAGTAATTGTTGTTACTTGATGTTTCTGAAAAACCTAGTGAAAGATAAAGGTGGTAAAACTGAGCTGGTCTGTGATGCTACAATGCCATGTAGTTTGTACACATGAAAGATGCTTCTTTCTTAGTGAAGTCTTTACTTAACTCATTCTCTTCAACTGGAAGCTGAAGGTGTGAGTAATTTTCTTCAGTTACACTTACAATTTTGATTTTAGGTCCTTTGCGCCTACTCCATGCGTGGCCTTCTGATTTTATTTCCTCTAAAAGGATTGCTTTTTGTAGTTATTCATTCTAACTCATGTTCCTTTGAATTCAGTTCCCTAACTACTTCCTTTTGAGCTGTACTTGAAAGGGCATTAAGGTTCAAGCCTTTTCTTTTTATACTTTTTTTTGTGTTCATTCATCTCTCACTAGAATTTCACTCATCTCAAAGTAGGTCTTGGCTCTGATTCTGTAAGTCTGGGAATACAGTTATTAGAACATCCTCTTATTTCTGTAAAAAATACGTATTTTAACATTGTTACTTATCAAATACTTAAAGTATATTTCTTTCATTTTGAAAGTAATGGTTTGGACTTTGAATTTGGTTTTATATTTCTATTTATTTAGTTGTGTCATTATAACACACACTCGTAGTAGCATTTCTTAAGAATAATGAACTACATGGTCCAACTTCCTATCAAATTACTAGAGATTTGCATTTAGTAAAGTGAAAAAAGCATAATACAGTTTTTCTTCTGTATTTTTTAAGTAATGCTGATAATTTTCTTTTTTCTTGATCCTGCTGTTTAACTGCTGGAAACATATCAGTAAATTCTGGTTGGCTGATCTTTTTCACCTTTCTTACTAAAACCAAGATAATTGGAAATGTCTGCTTTTATTCCACTATGTAATAAAGGGAATTGGAGAAATTCTTGAACTTATTGAAAGTATTTTTTAAAGGATAAAACATTTACCACAAGAACTGTTAAACTTCTGCTTTTGAGGCTGTTTGAGAAGGAAACAAAATTAAGATTTTGTTTGAGAAGGAAAAAAAATTAAGATTGCATTTTCAAATAGAAAAAGGAACATATTTGGTTTGGTTTTAGATTTAACTATATTTTATTTAATTATATCAATTTATCTTTAATTCTACTTGCCTGGATTTATAGTCTGCTTGAAAAACTTGATTTTTCTTTCAAATTTCTATTTTTTTAGGAAAGAAATGCCTTCTTGTCTTATTAAAAAAAAATGACACTGAAAGTGAGGAAGCACTAAAGCTGGGTTATAACCAGCTGTCATTTAACTCTTATTATCAGTCTTTGCCTGATATTACCTTTGGCACTTCTGATTGATTTAATGTCAGGCTCATGGTAGAGTCAATTTTGTGCATCTTTGCATTCATAATGCTCTTTCAAATATTACAGGCATGGTCTTTTCATAAGTAAAGACTTGCAACTCTGCCTTCTCCTCACTTATTTACATCTTCATATCCCACTGCCACCTTCAAAAATATAAAGGGCCCCTGGTGTTGAAAGCATTTCATTTTACTAATGAAAAAAGAGGTTCATTATGGATGGGGATGGGCTTTATTTTGAGTGACAGAAGGCCTGGCTATACAGACATGCTATTCCAGTCTTTTAAAGGAAAGAGAACCTCAAGTCATTCATTGCCAGATTTAAAAAACAGATTCTGCACAGCACATTTAGGAATAATACTAGGAAAAAAAAGAGATGCTGGTTTTTTTCCTGCTGTGGTTTTCCATTGCACTTAGAAAAGCTTGGTTATAGAAAGTGGATTTTGTTGAGGATTATTTGTTAGAAAAAGCAGCAGTTGTAATAAAGTTGTTTTCAGTGTTGTTTGCCGTAATATTTGTAAAGGTTACAAATTTATGGAGATAAAAAACTAGGATTTTAATTCATTAATCTTTTCTTCCTGTCTTCACTACTCCTTACTAATAGACCACTTTGCAATGAAGGTTTTGAGGTTGGGTTTTTTGGGGCTTTTTGTTTGTTTGTTTTTTTGTTTGTTTGGGAGTTTTGTTTTTCATTCGTTGGTTGTTTCTGTTTGTTGTTGTTTTTTGTTTTTGTTTTCTTTTTCTTTAAATGGAGGTAGAGTTTGGAAAACTATCACAAGATTGATGTTTGCTTAGCTTGGTTATTTTGGCTCTTGCTCAGGCTATTTTCCCTTTAACACTAAAAAATAATGTTACCAATTTGACATAAACCAATTCTGCTTTCAAATCCTAGTAAGGGTTTGAAACTAAATATCATTGGTTAGCTGTAAAAGTATCTAATATCTATCTTCTTTGACATCCAGAGTTTCTGAAAAAGTTTACAAAAATTTTAGTATTTTAAAAATTGAATACTTTATTGTATTTAAAATATTGTAGCAATTAGAGTGGTGCCTATGTTCTGTTGAGCACTTCTTGTAGAGCTACTATGAGATATTATATTTTTAGGTCTACTCAGAATTCAAGTCTCAGAACAAAAGAAACCTTCTGCTGTTGAAATATAGCAATTAGTTCAAGAATATTTAATAATGAGTTATAGTTATCCCAGACAGTTTCCTCGATCTTATTTTAATAGAAGATAAATGCATTACCAGTTTTACACATTTTTATTGAGCTCTTTTACCTTTACTGGAGGTTCTCTGTTGGAAAGATTTTCACTCCCTAGTTCTAGGCTATTTGCCTTACACAATGCCCAGTAAACCATCTCCAGAGAAGGAAAGTAAAATTTCTGAAAGTGGATGACAAAAACAATGGCATTGGATAAATCAGTAAACAAGGATAGGCATGGTGATTTTTCAGCAAGTGAAAAAAAGGAGGCAAACTTCAAATGCCAAAGAACTTAGGGAGGCTATTTCTATCTATTAAATGTAAAGTGAGTGGTATAAATAACTTTTATGTGTTCAGTCCTTAGAGGGGAGAGGTAAGAGAAATGCTGATTTTATAGTGGTGTTCCCTCCATATAAATTTCTTGAGTTTTCTATTACTTTAACAAAGAACAAAGATCCTTATTATTTTTTGTCTTCCCCCTCCCCATAATTTTCTTTCAAGAAATGCATTTAAAATTGATTAAAGAATTGTCTTTTTTTAAATCATTTCAGTGAATGTTTACTAGAGGTATATTTTTTGAATCAAAGAGGAGTTTCTCAATGAAAAATCTTGATCATCTAATGAAAACTGTGGAATTACCATCTTCAACTTGGGCCTAGTAATAGAAATCAAAATTCAATAGAGAAGCAATTCAAATTTGGAAAATTGTTACCCATTTTCTTTACCTGGATTTTAAATGCCCAGTAGGAGATACCTTAATGTCCACTACAAACACAACCCAAAGCACATTCCATGAGAATAAAATTTTTCAATTAGAAAGATCTGATGGAAAGAAACTCTGATACTGGCAGATATCTAAACTAAGCCAGCAACTTCAGGCAAGAGATAGTTATCTCAAACCTTCTAAAAGCTTGGCATCTCCATTTAAGTAATCAAAATAACCAGAATGTAAAATGCAGTATATATTTCTCTACTATGTTTTTTTGCCACACAAGTTTATGATATTATTTCCATTCTCTGTGAAATAACTGTTCTCCAAAATATGGGGATAAGCATTCAGGCAAACCATTGCTGAAAATTTAGATCTGTGAGTGTTTCAGATTTATATGTGAAAAAGCTGAAATCCAGAGTTTCACAGGATGTTGGTCCAGATTTTGATATAGAAATGAAAATGTAAATATGAAGAAACATTTATAATTATTAATAAGGTATCTGATCAGACTTTTTTTTTTCCTAATAGTGTCAATTTTTGGTCATATATTTCAATGTGTTTTTATTTTCCCAAGTAATTGTACTGTATTTTATTTATGTATTTTAGGCACGGAAGGGGCAGTGTTTGGGCACTCTGTGGAGACACCCCATATCAGAGCAGAGCCTTCCCAAGACCTCAAGTAGGTGTTCAAAAAATTGTTTTAAAATCAAGTATTCAAAAAAATTAAATCTGGATTAAAAGAAAAATATCTGTATAGTAATATATATACTGCCTATTTAATCATTCATACGTACAAAAACACTGATAGACTCCAGTTTGTTCTAACTAGTCAAAAAATCCCCACAAACTCCTATCACATGAAATGTAAAATACAGTGTTTTTTACATATGGCCTGCCTCCCATAGCAGAATTCTTGAGAATATATTTTCCCTAGAGCCTGAAAAATTCAGATGTTTTTAAGATCCAATGTATGTAGTATTGTTCAATAACATCAGACTAGTTGTTTGATTTTTATGAGCTGTTACAGAATATATAGGTCAAGTTAAAGTAAGCAGTCCCAGATTTTTCCATTTAGCAGTGTTTCTGGGTTGTTGGGTTTTTAATACTAACACACACACTCCAAAAAATTCATTACCAAGTGAGGCTACAGTTCTAAATGAAAAATTTTTCTATACCTAGTCAAAGAAGTGGAGAAATCAGTAGATAGTAAAAGATTAATTTTAAAATTTACTAGGGAATCTATAGAAAAGAAAACTTAGAAATTTTAAAGCAAAAGCTTTTCTTTGAAGTGCTTGTTCATGCACTGCTAAGTACTAATCTGTGGTTTATATGGATGTGATTTACAATGAGAATCACAAAAAATCAAAGATCTTTCCTTGTGTTACTCCCAACAGAACCAGTGAGAAGCAGTACAGAGTTTGACTCAGTTCTACTATGATTTTGGAACATTATACAGCTATCTCCTTACCTGCTCAGAAGTGTTTTTGATTCATTGCTACAGAAAAGCATGGTTAAATGCTCAGCCTCACATTTGCAAAGGCATTTAGGATCATTGACCAATAACAGTGTTACAGAAATCATTTACAGGAAGCTGTCCATGCGGGCAAGTTTGACCATTGTACATAGAGTGTGTGAAGTAAATGACTGTGTTTGATTATTTATAGCAAACATTTTAAAGTAATGTATAGCTTTGGGCTCTTCCAGAGGATCTCACTCACTGGATTTCTGTCTTGAAAATCCCTGTCCCCTTCCATGACTCCTGTAATTCCTTTGTGTAAAGTAATTGTAAAGGCCTTTATTAGTGATAATCACCAAGGTGATATGATCTCTAATCAGAGGAGGTTCAGCAGAAATCAAAGAAGAAACATAACAAGCTTTTCTTTTTTTTAAGAGACCAATAATTTGGGGAAGAGGCTGAAACTTGTCCCACTCAAAAGAACATGGAAACACTGCTTTCTCTACTTTTTTCTACTCATTAAATAATATTAACAGAGTGAAAATGTATGGTAAAAGAGATAATCTTGTGTCTTCAGGATTAATTTAAGTAAGGTTAAAATCACTTCATGTTGCTTCTGAAATTCACACATGGGACATTCACCCCTCCAGTCTTTTGTCTTTATCCATTGCCATGATTCCTATAACTGCTTAATGTTTTCAACTCCACTGTTGCTTCATTTTTCCAAGATGGACTTAAATTAGTCAGCATTTGGCACTAAGCTTTCTGCCCTGACATTAATAATGATTTTAACCCATATCTTTTATTCAAAAAATTGAAGAAACAGACATGCATGGAGTTGGGTCAAGTAACCTTAGCTTACTTGTAAGTGATTTATTCTTAATATATTCAGTCCATATTATGTTCTGCAAGCTTTTGTACACATGTGCTCCTCTATTAGTTGAATTCCATCATATTCTTTCTTAAAACTCTCAAGTCAATTTAGTAATAATAAAATGATGACAATTACTGTTAGGACATTTCAAAGAGCTGGTCTGTGTACTTTTTAATGTTTTAGAATAAACTTACCCAAAGTGTCCCATAATGGCAGCCCTAAAATCACCTAGATTGTTTTCCAAGTGCAGCATCCCTGTGTCTTTGGATGGTTGAACTTAATGGTAAGTAATGGGAGAGTAGAAAGTTTGCTGAATTAACATTATTCATTTTTTTCAGTGGATACACTTGAATGCAATTTGACAGCAAATTACAGTACATCAATGAAAATATATTAGGCTATGAGAATTATTGTATACAGGGCTGAAAGATAATAGAATATACATTAGATCATTAATTAAAGTATAAATTACCCCATATTTTTCATGTTGGAATATGTACTTGTGATCAATCAATAAACTTCATATGTCAGACTTTTTTTTTCCTTTTTCTCCAAAATAAAATATGCTGAAAACCTATTCATAGCCTTATATATGTAAAATGATTGACTACTGAATTTAAAAAATGGAATAATAACCACCTTGATTACTCTGAATGAAACATAACTAGAAAATTTGATCTAAGAATTTGACACCTACAAGGATCATAGCACTTCCTGGGCTTTTAGGTTAATCTATAGTGGACAGCAAGACAAAAAGATAAAGTCAGATTCACATATCTAGCTCCACATATCTAAACCTTGCCTCAGACACCCTTAGCTCTACAGCCACATTTTGAGGTCTTCATACAGAGAGGCTCCCCTAATATTTACTATTAAAAATGTGTTGTGTAAAAATAAACTTTAGTTGAGTATTTATATAATTCATTTCTATGTGCCCAGTCATTTTGGTCACATCTTTCTCCTTTTTTGCATTTTCAAATAATAGCTAGAAAGGTTTTGCTTTCATACAGTGCTGTTATACAATCCTTTATGAAAGCTTTTGTGTCAAATCCCAAAAACTAATTAAAGATGACTTTCATTAGTTGGGATAAGTAGCATAAAAGAATCATGCATTAGAATCAGGAAAATGAATTATATCTTAATAATTTAATCTTCCTGTCTCTCTCACTACTGTTTCTCACAGGAGCACAGTTAAGAAAACTAAACTGCCAATATATTCCCCAAATACTAGGTTTAGGCCAATAGTGCATTAAAATATGGTGCACTAATAGGCAATATCCATGCAAAAAATAGACAGACAGTAGTTAGATGCAGATAACTTTGCCCTCAATAACATCCTTAATAAGGAGATGAATTAATTTGTTGTTGTCCTCTGGAGATAACTGCAAGATCAAATTTAAAAGATTTTTTTCTCTTCTATGTCATGCCTCGCACACCACTATCAGTTAATCCTGCAAGCTAATGTTGGGAATAATGAGATGAAAATTGATCAAGTGGCAAGGAACCATGCAAGATAGTTGGATTCTACTTTACCTCTAATAAGAATTAAAAATACTCCTACCTTGCCCAGGAGGTCTGGCTCACTCTGAGTTGTCTGTTTGTAAGAAACACCTTCTGTGATATTTAAGGGGTGGTTTGCTAATAGGAACTAGTAAAGTACCAGGGAACACATCAGAAATTTTGACCTTAACTGGTTAGTCATCTGAGCAGGTTGAGAGTGACAAAATCACCATGACTCTGTTCATCTATTTTTAGCCAGAAATCAAATAATAAACAAAACCTCATCCAAAGATAGAAGGTGTACCAAAACAAACAAACAAACAAACATACAAACAACAAAAACCCCTCCCTTCCTATGCTGTTTTTCTGTTTTAATGATGTCAGATTCTAGTTAGGGTCAGTGCCCTTTTATAATAAAATAGTAATAATTACTATTTCTGTTTTCATAATTTGTGTTAGTTTTTTCATTTTTTGGATGTATATATTGACTTGTTTGCTTAATCTTATCACTAGCTGTTGAAAATATTTTGATTTTTGATTTTTTTTTAACATACATGTTCATAGAAAAATAGGTATGGGTATAGAAAAATTTGAAAAATTTCAAAAAGTTAGGCATCTCTTTTTAAATATGCACCTCCTCTTTTTAAATATACATTATATACATTTATATTTATATATATAATCATTTTTAAAATATTGAAGCAAACAGAGAGGAAAACCAGTAATGAAAGGTTGTAATTGCTATGTAGACAGGACAGAGTAGAAACAAGAGGTAGTTGGGTATGGCTCTTAAACTGAAAGAATAATTTGCTTTACTGTTTAGTGATGGTGATTATATTTGACATTGGAAAGGGAAAAGGCTCTAGTAGGAACCATGATATGAAGGATAAAAATATTACTATTGATGCCTTAGGTTTTGAGGCTTTTCTGTCTTGTTCTGGTGGGTGGTTTTGCTTTTGTATTAAGTGGTGCTGGGATTTGATCACAGGGCGACAGGGGAAGGGCACCTCTGGGTCTAGCAG
>VWYO01014111.1:61292-81659 GCA_013400275.1 Rhadina sibilatrix | reverse complement strand
GAATCTCCAAGCAGAGACTCAGGTTGTCTTAGAAACCCTTATCAAACTATGATAAGAATACATTCTAGGGCAAGGGGCCCTTTCAAGGTATCTACCACACTAAAATTACAATCAAAAAAACTATACTAAAACTTATAAAACATTTCTTGCAAACTCACAAGGGAATCTCGTGACTCTTCCTCCTTTTGCTTCCATCTCGGAGCCATCCGCGCAGAGCTACTGCTGTGGCTGTCAGGGTGTGGCCTTGAAGGCCTTTATAAAAGTTCACCCTATTTTTATAACTCTGTCTGGCCTCTGTCTCAGCCTTTCTATCACAAGAGATAGAAAAATCCATTGAGTTTCATATGGCTCATTTAGGATACTGGAGCCTCCTTTTCTCCAGGCTAAACTACCCTAGTTCTCTCAGCCACTCCTATGTGTTACGCTGTAGACCCTTAACCAGCTCCACTGCCCTTCCCTAGACTCATTCAAGCACTTCAAATGTCTTTATTGCAGTGAGGGGCCTGAACTGGATACAGAATTCAAACTGCAGCCTCACCAGTGCCAAGCACAGGGGGACAATCACTGCCCTGGTCCTGTTGCCACACTGTTGCTGATACAGGCCAGGATGTCACTGGCCTTCTTGGCCACCTGGGCACAGCTGGCTCAAGTTCAGCTGCTACTGACCAGCATCCCCAGGTCCTTTTCTGTGGGGCTTATGATTGTGTTTGCTTTATGATTATGCCATGTCATGGCTTCAGGAACCCACAGATGGGCTCCAAGCGCAGCTGTCTCAGCCTACACAGGGTTATGAGAGTAAATATATTACTCTATCAATCTCATCTGAAAACTCATATAAAGGTTGTAGCAGCAGAAAGCATTTGCACAGTGCTGAGTTAATGAAAGACATGGCAACTTTGCACTGCAATTATTGTGGAGGCAGCTGAGGATCTTTGTTTACGTGAAGCCCGGTCATATCTAACAGCAGGCATGACCAGTGAGTGCTCAGAGTGCCAGAGGGAGATGTTCAAGGTTTCAAGAGATGTCCTCCTGTGTGCCCTTGACTCCTGCAAGGCTTGTTTCAACTGTGGTTGCTTTTACACTGCTTCCAGATCCAAAATGCTGCTTAATTCTAATTTCACATAGGTCCAGCCTAGGACTAGGCACAACAGTCCACAATATGTTCAAACTTTTCATTTTCACAGATACTGCAGGTAGAAGTGTTTCACTGTCTTTTTAAATGGAAGCTGAGCAACAGTCCTCCATGCCGAAGAGTTATTAAAGATACCAGAACACATTTCTGACATGCTTTGGACTCTAAATACAGTCTTGTTTCACCATACCTGCATTTTGCTTTAGTTTCTCTAATGAAACATGATTTGATATACTACTTATATTCCATAGAAATTGTACTACACCTCATTAAGTAATGCTGCTGTAACATACATAATATTTTCATTTCATGTCTTTCTTTTGATTCTAAGTGAACAGGCTTACTAATGCATTACTAAAAAGGGCTACTGATATATTTTTTTTCCATTTGAGCAATCTTTAGTTTCTTTAGTTTTTCCTTATACTAAATTTCTCCACAGAGATTTTTTTCCTCACTCCAGCTGTTTCTTTTCCATTTCCAGGTGTATCTCCATTTTCAGTGACGCTGTTTAATCACTTTCATGAGAAAACAAGGTTTCCTGAATTTGTTGTGTGTCTTTCTATTCTCTCCTCTCATGTTCCTGATAGTTTGTGAAGCAGTTTGGCAGTTTCATACAAGACAAAAGTTCTTTAGGTTTCTCTGTGTTTTCTGAAAGCTGGCACCCATCTAGAAATAGTCTGAAATCAGCTCACAGTACTGGTATTTCCTGCTGTCACTTTACCCATTTGTATACACATGGCTTCAGAATGCCCTCAGCTTCTGAAACGTTTTCCTTCATGGTCAGGTGAAGGTGCTATAGCGTGTGGAGTACATGGAGTTTGCAGCAGTGCTGTGGTTGAGTGCAGAAGTACAGTTTGGGTTCTTATCTTAGCACCTTGTCAGAGCCACGCAAAGGATCTGCAGCTCATACAAACTGGATATAAGAATAAGGAGGCTCAGAAGTTACAGGGAGGATGTGCGTTTATGAAACTCTTAGTTATGCAGTCCACCAAACAGCTCCTATTGCTTTTATATATAATTACAGAGAGAACTCCAAAGATAGCATTTAGCCATAGGGAAGAGTGAATGATTTTACATGCCTTATCATGCAATCCACATTTTATCATTTGTTGTATCTCAAGATGGAATTCAC
Organism: Rhadina sibilatrix; assembly: GCA_013400275.1. NCBI lineage: Eukaryota > Metazoa > Chordata > Aves > Passeriformes > Phylloscopidae > Rhadina > Rhadina sibilatrix. The sequence goes on along the minus strand of VWYO01014111.1, from coordinate 79,395 downwards.
TGCCAAAAGAATTAAAAAAGCTATTTGACTTCTTCACAATCTACTACTCAATTTTGTATTCCAGAAAGTAATGATATCTCTTTAGTTTGTTTGGACATGGCAGTTGTCTTAAAAAAGTGAGTGAAAGTAAACTCACCAAACCTTTTCTGATTTTTTTAATGATTGACTGATTTTTTTTATTTTCTTTTTGGAATGTTTGAATACAATCCAAATATGGGTCATTCAAAAGTATATTCCAAGGTCTCTGCGATGCTTAATCTGCAGTTTGAAGTAGACCTCTTGAATGATTTTCAGCAGAATAATTCTCCATGAGATGCAGTTTTCTCAAAATATGCATCAAGCAATGTATTTGGCTCAGTTAAAATATATCTGTTTGCCTCAGCTAAAATATATCTGTTTATTTCAGCTTAAGACCCCTTAGAGAAACAATATAGAAAATATAATTAGATAGTTACAGGTGGTCTGGACTGTTACTTCCTAATCACAGGAAGCTAATGGTTTTCAAAACTGAAGCTCTTCAGACTCCCTCAGGCACTTTATCTTCAGATCTAACTCTTGACAAGCACTTGAGCATTTTCTGTGGGCATGTTGCTTCAGTCTCTTTCTGACAAGACAGAATTCTATTTTAAGGAAATGTATTCTGAAAGACAGCTCAGGTAATGGAGCTATTTCTGTAAAGAAGATAAACTCCATGTAAGAATATTTAGCAGAAAGGCAGGGCATGTGTAGAAAGGGATTCAAGCCAGAATAAAAATAAGGAAAATAATGCAAAGGGAAATATTTAGGGTAGAATGGAGTAGCTATAAATTGTCAGGATTATGACAAATCCTTTCCCCATACCTTCCTTAAGCAAGTGTTTTGGATTCTCATATCCAGAACTCTTTCTCACAGTCTGGAAGTTTAGATTTTAAGAATGTTTTAGTATTTCTCTAAGAAATAAAAGCTCATGTTCTAAACCTTACATTTCTACTCATTTTCTTCATTTTCAAAGGTTTGTGTTTTAGTTAACTTATTACTGAATGATTTTTTACTACCTGAGATGCCACTTATGTTTTTGATTTGTTTTCTTCTTAACCTTACTTCTGGTTTTGATAACTTCCTTGTCTTTAGCTGTTCTGGCCATGCCTTCACCCATGCTAAGAAATGATCATGCATTAAGTTCTCTTTAACCTTCCTCATATCACCTGCCCATTTAATCAAGCTCTTGCTTTAAATATTTGCATTTTCCAGCCTTTCTCACTTTGCCTTGGTGCTTCTTCACTCTTTATATTCCTCTAACAACACTTCTGAAAAACTCCTCAATGACCTTTTGTTCCTTTTTATTCCTTCCCAGTAAGATTTTTTTTTTTTTTTAATATTCTCAGAAGAGATCCTTTATTTCCCTGTGTGGGAAATTTTTTCTCTGATTTATCTTCTATGCCAAATAACATTAAAATATTCAGTGGTTTCAAGTGTTGCTATGACAATGCAGACCTGTTGGATTTAAATTTGTGGCATGTACAGGGCAATTAGAACTCATCTTTGAGCCCAGTGAATTTCTAGGTTAGTGAGAATTTTAGAAGTTATAATAAGGGCATGCTGACAAATGCCAAAGCCAGTGACATGCATAGCATGGACATAACATGAAATGCTGAATACCATTCTACTATTTTGATTTAAGTCATGAACACGTATCTAACTCTCTGTTATTTAAGAGTTGTGTATGTTTTCAAAAACCAGAGACAAATCACGTCCAAGATTAGGTTTTCACCTAAAAAAAGCAAGTTTCTCATGAACATATGAGAATTTTGCTTCTTACCAAAGAAAAGCTGATGATCAGTAAACAATATTAAGAATGTTGAGGCCTCCAAATTTGCCCCTGCTCTTCAATAATAATAATATAAAAATCATCCTGAAAATATAAGCAATTTGTTAAAAGCATCAGAACACAAAAAGCTTCAAGAAATATAAATATTTTGGCAATGATTCATATGCATCTTGAAGAGGTGCATATTTTGGTACATGTAAATGTATCAAAATATTTGTAGTCACTTTTAAATATATATATGGTAAAATGTGCATATATTACCTTGTAAATAGTTTAAGTAATAAGGTTGGAATGATTAAATAATAACTTTATTTTCATGTCATTCCCACTGTTATGTCAAATGTAGCTATTCAAGAATCCGCTGCTCGAATAACTACAATTTGTTAATTAAAAATTGGGAGAAAAATTGTAATATTTTAATTCATAAGATTATATAAGATTTTATATAAATTTTATAAAAATTTATAAGATTTTTTATTAACATGATCATAAAAGTCACTGGCTATTCTTTATGTTGCAAGCTGACTTCCAAGAAATTGACTGAAAGGAAAACCTAATCTTATCTCTCACCCTAAGTTTTCATTGGACTCCTTTAAGGACCCTTGTCTCTTGAAATAATTTCCTTTTAGCATCAGGACAGCCAACTCTTCATAATAATAGAAATTGAAAGAGTCTGTATTTTAAGTTGTTGGAGGTTTCTGGAAAACAATATTTTCAAAGTTATTTTGAAAAAACTTCTTAATTCTAATTTGGAACAAAATTCTTTCACTCATGGGAGAGGAAGATCTTGCATTCTCTGAGATTTTGGTGTTGAGACTACTTGTTTCCAATAAAACAGTAGGAGGAGGAATAGAGAGAGATTTGGCAGATACATTTGCCTTCCTCCTTCTCTTTGTATATCTTACCCACCCACTGTTGCAGTCTGCCACACCTCTTGTCCTACAGGTAGCAAGATCAATGGCACAATTATTTTACTCTATGGAAATCTACAAAAGGCTTACCAAGTAAATGTGTAGACTTTCTGTTGGTCTTATATTTACAAAACTTTATCTTTTCCTGGCAGGGCTCCTATGCTTACTGAAAAAAAGCATAATATGTGTTGGCAAGACTATCATGTATAAAAATTAAACACTGATTTCTTGACCCCCAAATATGAAGATGTCAATAAATGGGAAATGTATACCTGTTTTACATGTGAGAACTCTAGCTGACATATTTTTAATTCACTGTTTTGAAAAGAAATTCTTAATTGGTGGAGGTTTATACCAGTTGTTTTACTAAGTAGCATGGGTTTTATGTAGGGCTTAAATAGACACAAAGCAAATAAATTATTTGCTTCTGCACAGGGGAATCTTCTATTCTATTTTAAGAAAAACTTTCCACTAGCCAACAGAAAAAAATTAACATAGATGAATTATATCCCATGTGAGTATGAGGGGTATGCAGGAGGTAAATCTAAAATATTGGTTAAAATCCAAAAGGAAACCTTTTCTTTTGGTTCATATTTTAAATTATTTCTCTCTAATACAATCTAGGTCAGCTTGTAAACAGAAAATACAAAATGAAGAAAAAATGCTTCTGCATTTCTGATGAGAAATATTTTAATACCTTCAAAGGAACATATTCCAGATATTTAAAAAGTTTCCCTTTCCTAGCAAGAATTCATTATTTCAGCTCAAATTCATACGGCTTTGATCTTATGAAATATATCTTTTTTCACAAATTAACCACTGATAATTAAAAAGAAAAAGTCCTTCTCTGCCATGGATTGGTCATCTTCCTTCATCACATATAGCAAATTGACCAATTATATTATTTTAAAACTCTCTTTAAAAGCCTTTTTGGCTTTCCTACAGTTTTGTAGTTTCTGTCTAATAATAGCTGTAGTTACCTTCTCCATCAGAGCAGTTTGTTGTTTGGGAAAGAAAAATTAATTCTATGAATAGGATTCACTCATAGATGTAAATGCCACTGTGACAGGCCATCAGTAAACCTGAAAGGAAAGCAAATTCTCCTTATGCTATTATAATAATACACTTTTCTCTGGAGGGGTGAGCTATGTGGAGTGTTACAATGAGTTTGTAGTAGAGATTAAAGGTATCAGAAGTATGGCAAAGAAAAAATATTGTAAAGAAGCTGCATATCAAACCTAATTTATCTCAAAACATTGAGGAAATAATCTATGTGTATAGACTTTTGCATTTGCAGTAGCATGCTGCAGTCTCTTTTCAGATGCAGATCAGCCAAAGAAAAACAATAAGAAAAGTAAATTAGAACTGTAAAACACATTTAGGCATTCAGTTTTACTAATAGATGGGTGGTGTTTTAAAATCTACCTTGATGATCATCAGTCATTCCTTGATGTTTCTACCACATTTTTTTGATTTCTGAAGACTGCTAAGAATCTCTATTGTCTAAAAGAAAAATTTCTTCTCCATGGTGTGGAGAAGGCTGATATTATCAACTTTTCAAGTTGAGAAATTAATTGGCCAATTATCTTCTTTTTAGACAAACATGAAGCTATTTTTGCTAATGTACTTCATGAAAAACTGTGATGAAAGTAGACTAAATAACTCTAAGCTAGACACTGTCAAAAGATTATTCTTCAAAGAAAACCATAGTTTCTTGATGGATATTCCTTAACAGATTTTAATTGTCCACCTGCTGAAAAGTTTTAGTTAGATCTGAGAGATTTGGATGTTATGAAATTAAAAATATTTGTGACTTGGCTAAGACACATGAATTCACTGCAATAAATGTAGCTAAGAACACTTTTGTCTTTATGATTATGAAATGGCATCTGAAACCATGGAGAAATATTAATATTCCTGTAAAGTCGACTATAAATCAGATTGATAAGCTGCTGAAAAATATGGAATGGAAGAATAAAATTTATACCATTCAGTTTCCTTTTAACTTTAAGATAAAACCTCATTAAGGCAGTGGAGTACTCTCAGAAACCTAATTTCTAAACTTTATAATTTACATAATTTATAAAATATTTTGGATGTTCTTTTCCTGCTGACCTGTAGCCATCAGAAGTTCACAAACCACCACCTGAAAAGCACTTGTGTATGTCATTAAATAATTCATGATATTTAGATTCTTCCCCAGTACAAAGAACTGCAGAACCTTCTATCAACTTCTCCCTACAAAGTGTCAAAAAAAGGAAAGAAAACAACCTAGCAGTAGCAGAGATAGATATTTTTCTATTGCTCCTGTCTATGTGTATTCTCCCTACAAAGTGTCAAAAAAAGGAAAGAAAACAACCTAGCAGTAGCAGAGATAGATATTCTTCTATTGCTCCTGTCTTTGTATATTCTATGTATTTTTTTATCAGTATCTAAAAATTGTGTTTATATTTATCTGCTTTTAATAGCTTCATTTGTTTGCTGAATAAATGCTTTTTAATTTTTTTTCCATTTCTTTTCTTCTTTTCCCTATTAAGTGGCAGTGACGTGCAACATACAGAAATGTTTCACACAGAATGTTTCACCTTCTCAGTGACTTTCTTTGCATGAAAATGTGGCACTTTGATTTTAAAATGGTAGTCCAGTACTGTTCTCTGTACTTGAAAAATGCAATAGTTGAAATACTTTGAAATTCTCTTGTTCCATTGCTTGGAAAGCCAATTTCATTTGGCTTTTCAGCACCAAATTCACTGTCAAATTACTCTCTCCATTATATATCTAGTACATCATTATACTTTGGATAGCTATAGCCCTTTGCTGAAGAGGGAAATACAGTGTTTTCTTCAAGCTACTCAGTCTAGATATTTTTATCATTAACATATTTCATCTTACAAAACACCTTTGTTCAGGTAAAGTGGAACTGTGCTCTGCCATTATATTACTAAGTAATAAATAGATAAAAAAAAAAAAATTCTCCCTCCCTTATAGTGCTATGCAATATCTACAGCTGAACACAATCAGAATCTGAATTGTTTCCTAGTTCAATGCAGTTTTCATCCTGTCATTCTCCTTATTCAGCATGTGAGCATGTTTTCTAAAAAATCTTTGCCTTGGTACTTCCCTTTCAAGAGAAATCTGTACAATCTTACGAGAAAGCACAGCTACAGAAGTTTCATAGTTCTGCATCAAGGCTGATGGAGGATCTTGAGCATAGGGAAGTGAGAAGCAGAAAGACTGACAGTAGAACAAGAATTGCTTTGAGTAAAGATACCAAGAAGCAGGGATGTGTGTCTTAACCCTACTATAACAAGGTTATATGAGCATAATGAGTATTTTAGAGAACAGAAAAAAATATACAATGCCCTCCAAATAATAGCAACATAACAGATTTTCTTTTCCTCTCTTCATACATGAAGCTGCTAATACCTAAACCATGAATGAGCCTGTCAAGGCAAAGTCATTTTAAGCAGTTTCACATCATTTAAAACATATACAAGTTTTGTTTCCTCTTTTTTTGTTAAATATTTGTCATAAGTCACTAAGAAGACTTTAGTATTAATCAGTCATTATAGAAGCATTAACAGAGATGTGCAGATTCTTAAGTACCTGTATTTCAGTATTAATACAGTTGGATGCATTGTTAGTGCCAGAAAGCATCACTAAGCAGATAAGTTTATATCAAAGATATCTTAAATGCTTAACTTTTTCTTTGTGTCATAAAAGGCAATCACAGAATAACACATATGCTCTGGTTTTCCTTTGTTACCTTTCAAAATGTGTTAATATCTACCTGCATGATGGGTTTTGAGGCTGGGAAGTTTTTGGTGGTTCAGTTCAGTGCATTTTTTCTCAGTGATTATTTTTCTCTTTCAGACTTGAATCTCCTACTAGATCTTTGGTGATGGAAGCGCCCAGGGGAGTGCAAGTCAGTGCAGCTGCAGGAGACTTAAAGGCTACCTGTAGGAAAGAACTGCACTTACAGTCCACAGAAGGGGAGGTAAGTTCAGCCAGCAGAGAAATGTTCTACAGCACTGCCCAGCATAACACAAACAATGAGAGAAGGGTTTACTCAGCAGGACTGTAAATAGAAAAAGCGCTCTGCATTTGCCTTTGTTAAAGTAATTTTGGTTTAGCTTGTTGTTAATATTCATTTCCTTTTTTACAAATATTTGAATCTGTAAGTTTCGTTCACACTGAAAATAAACTTGGTTAAATTAATACAGATCAGAATTTCTTGTAAATTAAGAGTCAAATAAAAAGCTTCCATGGAAGAGAGTCAGTTAAGTGATACTGGAAAAAATTAATTTGGATTAATCTATCAAAATAAGACAGAGAAATTTGGATTAATTTGGATTAATGCATCATTAAACCACGATTAAGAGGTTTAACAAATTAACAAGTTAAACCTGTGGCTTAACTCCTTTGTCTTTTACTATCGCCGTAAGAGCCAGGGTACTTCCATCTTATGTTCTCTCCTGTTTCATTAGTGTCTTGTTTCAGATATCAGTGATAAGTGATTAACATAAGATTTTGGTAAAGATTCTTCACATGTAAACCTGTGTGAACTCATGAAAATGATACAAAATTAGGTCACTTGTTGGGATGGCAATGCGTGTATAGCAGAAATGCATGAAGTATTGCTTGTATGGGAATCCTTTCATTTTCAGACCATAAAATGATACAACATAAAATAAAAACCCACTTGTTGAAAGATATCAAAAGTGCTCAGATTTCTATTAGGCACTTTGGAGAAATTGATAGATTTTCAAATTTTTCTCAGAGGGGCTTGCTACATTACAGCATTTTTGGAAATCCATAATGTAAATATCTCATTGTGAATGGAACTCTAGAATTTTTTTGCCTTTTGTGTTTGTATTTTGAATTCTCTACCAAATGTTTCCAGATATTTTACATACTATCCAACATAAACAAAACCAAACAAAACCAACATACACATCTGTGACAGATAGTCCCCTGGAATGCACACTTCACTACAAAGCAGACAGGAGCATTTTTGCCAATATACTGCATCAAAAGCCTATTTCGATAACATTTTATATTGACGCATGTATCTGTCCAGCATAATTAAAGCACTATGTTTTCCTGGTTCAGAGTCTCAAACATTCGTATACCACATGCCTCACCTTATTTTTGAGTTTCTCCAAAAGTCAGCTCTTCCCCCAGTCTCTCATCTTTATTTACCATCCCTCTTACTGTTTTCTAACATTGCTGAGATAGACATAAAAAATCTAATCCTCTTTTAATGGTAATATGGTCCTCCCTCACCGTTGTCCTTTTTGTGGGTATTTTTGGGTCTAGAGCTTCCTGTAACCTGTCTTGTTTTCCTTTCATAAATCTCTACCTGGCCAAATCCATTGTGTTTCCTAAATTTATTAACATTAATTTTACAAATATTTTTTTGTTCTTTCCCTTCATGATATTTCCAGAGGGGGAAAGTAAAAACTTAAAGTTAAAAAGAAAGAAGCCAACAAAAAGACTGTTACCTTTCCTTAGTCGTCCATTATTCTTTAAGGTATACTTGTTTCTATATTCTCTTTGTTTTGTATCATACACCTCTTCATACAAATATTTTATCTGTGGATCCATCAGATTTTTTTCTCTATATCAACATTGTGATTTAATTGCATGACTTCTTGTATTTCTTAAGTATTTATTATACCTTGTTGGAAAGATAGTTCTGGAAATAATGTCCTGTGACCTCAGCTCCCATTTGACAATGGGAATCCAAGAAAAGATATAATGCCTATATGATGTATTATTCAGAACTGGAATTCAATTTGGTATTAAATGTTTTGTAGTAAAAAAAAAGGCAGTGAAAAGCTGACTTTTCTGAACTTCTTATTAAAAATAAGTATTTTCTCTATGTGATAAGACTATGCATCTCTAATTTCCTGCATAGATGTTAGACTGAAAATTATCAGGAAACAAATTACCAACCTTTCTCCAATCTTTCCCAATGAGCTGTTCAATAAATATTCATCTGACAAAGTTCAAAGTCTTGAATGCTTGCAATTTCAGTAAGATTTGAAATGAACTGTAGCCTATATCTACAGAGAAATTCGATGCTGAGGTCTGACCAATGCCTTTATAGTCCACTGTTTAATCTCTTCCACTGGAGAGGGTTACAGGAAAATGCAGAAACACTTTGGAAGACATATGACAGGCACCACAGAATTAGCGGTTGTGCAAAGTTATTATGGCCATGTTAGGGAATTGCTGGACTAATTACAGCCTGGTGTGAGGAACCAAGATGAACATCCAATGGATTAAATATCTACACAACAAAATATTGATTTTTTTTCCTGGTTACAGCCCAACAGATAACCCACAGATTAGCAGAGAGTATAAAAAAATATTTAAAGGTTTCATCATTATTCATTTTTAAGAAAACACATTCTAAAATGACAAAGTATCTGTATTAAAAATAATCTTCATTTTAGCCTGAGAATTGAATGCCTTATCAGTCAGGTTTCTTCCACAAATAAATTAGTGTTGTCTTTGTGAATTGGATCTATGAACCATTTTCGTGATAAGACAATTTGTTCTAGAAAGAAATGCAAGGGTTTTGTTTTTTTTTTTTATTCTGGTTAACTAAATTTAATTTTTTAGTGCTTGAAGCTTTTACAAAAACTCATCAAAGATATGTGAATTAGTATTTTCTTCCTCTAACAAAGTTATTGCCCTATTCTGGCAGCAAATGGCTATGTGGCACCTGGAATAAACAGTTATAGCCATGTTACAGAATATTATGCACTTACTGACTATGAAACATAGATTTTCCTTTTATTTAAGAACAACTTCAAAATATTTTTAAGAACATAAATGTGTTTATGAAATACTTTTCCTCTAGCTTTATTTCTATGCAGTATAATCTTTAGCCTCCCACATAACAAACTGAATGCCTCTGCAAGCATCCTGAATTCTGCTGTTTGATACATTTTCTTTTTATTTACTGCAGTATTATAATAATCCTTTTAGCCCTATTACGCATTATAATGTGTGATTCCAGACTGAGTACTGGGGGCTGTAATTTAGATTCAGATTCTGCTGCCCTTTCTAAAGCTCTTGAGCTGCACCCTTGTGAGTCAAGGCATCAGCAGAATCCTTTGATTCAATTATAACTTGGCATTTAATTGTGAACTATGTATTATTCTATAAATAAACCATAACCAATGGTTTAAAGCAGCAATCATTTACAAGGAACGTGAAATGTGAATCTGCAGGCTACAGCTGAATCCACTGGTTCACATAAGAAGAAAAAGATCATTCCTTGTCTGGAAATTCGTCACAATGACTGCTAGTTCACTACTTTTTTTCGCATGAAAGTGTAATGCAAATGTACAAATCAATTTTGAAATCTCTAGGTACTTGATTTTACTAGACATAAAAATGTTCACATTGAATCGGAAACATGTAATTTTATAAGGTTAGCAAGCTGAAAGGTCTGTTTGATGGTGTCCACTCATTTGCCTAAAACCTAATTGTAATAGTTTTGACCATCCAGAATTACAGAATGGGTCAGCTTGGAAGAGGGCCACAATGAGTCATCTGGTCCCACTTCCCCGCTCAAGCAGGGTATTCTAGAGTACATGGCAGAGAGATTGTGTCCAGACAGTTCCTGAATATCCTCCCAGTGAGGGAGACTCCACAACTTTTCTGGGCAATCTGTGCTCAGTCACCTACACAGTAAAGAAGTTCCTTCTCATATTTATGTGGAGCTTTCTGTTAGTTTCCGCCCATTGCCTCTTGACCTGTTGCTTGGCACCACAAAGAGACTTTCTCTGGATCCATTCTGAGATCCTCCATGCAGATACTCATTGATGAAGTCCCCTCCAAGATATCTGTTCTTGAGGCTGAACAGGCCCAGCTCCCTCAGCTTTTCCTCATAAGAGAGATGCTCCAATCCCTTACTCATCTTTGCTGCCCTCCACTGGACCTGCTCCAGGATCTCCATGTCTCTCTTGTCCTGAGGAGCCCAGAACTGGACACAGTATTCCTTCTCAACAGGGCTGAGTAGAGATGATCACTTCCCTCAATCTGCTGGCAGTGCCCTTCTGTGGTGGTTTAGGGCAAATTTGGGAGGAATCCTCCTAGGGAGCCCTCCCTCCCCTCCCCCAACCGGTTCGGGAGAAACCTCCTCCGAGAGAAGGGGAAAGAAACCTATTTATTGAACTGGCAAAGCACTCCCCAGCGCAATAAATTGAGCAATACCAGATGACAAGAATTTTGTGTTGCTCTGGAGAGATGACAAATTCGGAAAGAAGTCCCTCCTGTAGGTGGTTGCTCCACTCTCAGTCCCTCTGGCGCTGAGAAAAGTTGCTGCACAGGGTAGATCTTGGTGGGTCCCAGGTGCAAGCTCCTCCCGGCGCCCCCCGGGTCCTCACTCCGGGGAGGTTTGAACAGTTCCAAAGAAAGGTGAAAAAAGGGAAAAAAAGAAGAAAAGAGGAAAAGAAGAAAACCAAAGCTTCTCAGCCTCAGCTAAGTTACACTAACTAACTAAAAAGAAAAGCAAAAGAGAGAAAAAAAACCCTCTCCGTCTCATGTCTGTGTGTGGTTGACTCCCACTCTTTCAAGGCCAGCCTGGCAGAGAGAGATTTTTGAAAACAAACTGTGCGTGTCCCCCCCCGCCACCTTTTTTACTCTCAGACCCAATATTAAAGGTACAGAGTGTAACATCCAGCATAAACCCAACAGATGATTGGGGATACAACATCGTAACGTCACCCTAAGAGATCTTCTTAAAGCCCCACAAGATTGGCCTTCTTGGCCATCAGGACACTCTGCTGGCTCATGGACAGCTTGTTGTCCACCAGGACCCTCAGGTCCTTCTCTGCAGAGCTGCTTTCCAGAGTGTCATTCCCAGCCTGTGCTGGTGCATGAGGATATTCCTCTCCAGGTGCAGGGCCCTGCCTTTGCCTTTATTGAATCTGAGAATGTTTCTCTCAGCCCATCTCTCCAGCCTGTCGAGGCCTCACTGAAGGGCTGCACAGGACTCAGGGGCATTGGCTGCGTCAGTCTCTGAAGCAGAAAGCTCAGTAGGCTCAGCTCTTAGGAACCTTGAGCAGCTGCTATGTGTCTTTCCAAGGAGCTTCCATGTAAGTTAGGCTCTGTATTTTCATTGCATCCTGTTGGCTGTCAAAGATGAAGTCAATAAAAGGAGAAAGATGTACAGAGGCTTGTCATTTTTACAAACGTATTCATATTAATCACCTTGTCTATGACCTTTTTCCTATTTACTTCTTTATGCCCTTGTATTCCTGGTCAAATTACACTCTGTCATAGCATCATTTGTAGAGTATATTTTGTTGTTTCTGGCATAATGAGGCTTATCCCTCATTATGGTAAGGCTTATAGCTGTCACATTAAAAATGAGCCATATTCGTTTACACAAAAAGTTTACTCAAAATCAGTGTGGCAGACAAGAGGCCAAGTTTATATTTACTGTTTTAGCACAACACACTTAATGAATTACACAGACAATATTATTTTGTAGAGTCTAACAAATGCATATAGTATTAACATTTGATCCAGTTCTAAATCCAGGAGATGCATTTAACACAGAGATTAACAATTGAGATTTATTAATATTTAATAAAACTGCAGTAATCTTCACTTGTAAACTCAAATAATAGTACCATTTTAAAACATTTGGTGGCATTTTTGTGGATTTTTTAATGTTCTGAAACAGAAAATAAAAAACAGTAGTTTTTAAACTAAGTAGATACACTGAAATTGAATTGCCTTGTTGTATACATTGCTAGCCATAACTATGGAGGAATGGCTAGTCAAAGACAAAAATCATTTCATAGATTAGTTCAATTCAACCAAGTTATGTTTGTCTGAGATTAAATGTATGCAGAAAAAATTCAATATTTGTATGCATGAATTGAGTTCAATAGACAATTAGCAATGGCAGGCTCTAGAGCTCAAAGATCCACTGTTTATTCACCAAAATTATCTAATACATGTGCTGCATTTTGTTTTCAAAGCCTTTTCATGATATTAAGCAGTTGACTTCTTACCGTTGTCCGTGAAGAAAGAGATTAGAAAAAATGAAGGGATTTTTTTCTGTACTTTTTAATTATAGGTTTAAAAATTCTATTAGGATGTTTTGACAGATACTTAAAATCAAATGCATACTATTAAAAAAAAAAAAACCCTTCAATTTTCAAACCAGTGATTCATGTGTAATTTAATTTATAGAGAAAAAAAAAGAAGTGTTCTGTATCAGTTTAAAATCAAAAATACAAAACTACAAATGCAAAGCAATTTAACTGACAGTACCCATATTCAAAATGTTTTTTCATGGCCAAATTTTCAAGATCCACACCATAAAGAATTTTATTAGAAAGGTAAAAGTAACAATGAATAATTTATTATATAATCATTTTTAAAAAAAAAAAATGTCATCTTTTAATCTAATGATTACTTGAATGGTAATTAAGTTTTTGTATTCTGTAAATTAAGCACAAATATTCCTTTTTTGTATTGTGTACAAAAAATTCATATCTGTCCAAGATTACATGAATTTGCAAAGACTGAAAATTATTTCCATAACAAAAAGAATAAATACACCAGAAAGTGTTTTCCTCAGAATTGTTCTTCTTCAATTTCTCCGTGTATTGTTTTGGAGTTATAACTCAGAAGTAGTAATATATACTTTTGTGTATTAAATTTACAAAAATTTGTACTTAAAATGAAACCTTACCCTTAAAAACACCTCCTTGGTGGTGATGAGTCAAAACATAAATTCTTCCATTCAAGAATGAACTGTACACTTACTAATTTACAGTGCTATTTTTAATGTATAGATATACATTATTTTTCAAATCCCTTTCAGTTGTCAATAGTTGTAGTCATAACATGGAGATGGGAATGGGAGCAATACTGCCAGGGTGGCTCTGCTCAGATGTATCAGGTATAATCTTTAGAAAGAGAACATTCACCACACCAGGCCACCCTTAGGCTTGAAGGTTTCATTTGTCTTGTGGTCAACTGATCCCAGTACTGTAGAGAATACATTGTCAATACACAGTACTGACATGTCAATATATTTAATATATTCAGTTTCATCTCATTAATTTCACTGTTTAACTGTTCCTCCAAACAGTTAATCATTATGACCAATATGGTTCCAGATACTATACCCTCTATTCTTAAATTTTCCAGTATATATACTATCAAGTTAATATTTTAATTTTTTATTATGACTTTTTGTTCCTTTTCTCAAAACTATCATTTAGATTTAATGAAAGCCACAGATAAGTGCTAGAATAAATGGTCCATGCAAAACTAAAGTACTTCAATTTACCCTATAGTTCATTTTAACCTTGAATATTGAAACACATCAGTATATGAAAATTATATAGTTGAATCTAATGATCTAATCTGTATAATCCTCTTTGTAGGAAACCTTTGCAGAATAGCAAAAAGACTAAGAAAAAACCTTGCCTTCCTGTAATTCAGAATAATTGAATAAATGTTTATTTAGGGAGACATCACTACAGTGTCTTCTCATACTGGTTGATTAGCACACACCTATCAGATTTCCTTCTTTTCTTTCACTTTTCCTCCAGTTTCCTGCCATTTCTTATCTACATTAGACCTGAAATATGCCTTTGCAGTCCTATAAAATTGCCTGTTTAATCAAAGGGTACATGGATATAGAAAATTCTTCATTGTCTATAAATCTGAAATTTTTAATTTGGCTGTATCAACTTAAATTGTCATTTGCTGTCTTGACTAAGACCCTTTGGAGAATTTTATATGAAGGTTTGTATCTCTGTATTAAAAGCCTAGTACAAGTATTTGATTTTTTACCTCATGCCTACATATATCCCACTGAAAGTTTGTTCCTTCAGTTTAGTTCTTTGTTTTGTAGATAATCTATATTTTCTGGCTTGCATTTCTCTCCCTTTCCCTCTCAATGTTCAGATTAACAATACAGTCTGATGAGCAGGTGAACGGCAGATCTTTGTTAGCAAAAAGTGTATATAAAAAGAGTACCATTTTTTCCCATTCCTATCACATACACTACAGGCTGATTCAGTTTGATGCTTTAATCAGTCAGAAATCAGATCTACTTTTAAATATTATAGAACTAATGTATATTTCTCTGCACTAAAATGCATGTGACAAAGCAGTGGTCTGGGATTTCTAAACCTTAAGTTTTTAGAGAGAATGATGCTGCTCAGCATTCTGCTGTCTATGAAATAACAGAGTATTTCTCAGAATAGAATTTCTCAGAGTAGCTGCTGCCTTTTCCATCTTGCAATCTGTAAGTCAGTCTCCTACAATGTTCCAAGAATGGATGAAATCTTTGGTTTTATTTGTGCCTATTTATCTGCTGAGGAGTGAGACTCTCATAAGGAGTATGACTGGCCTACATTGCCTTGATGCATGTGGGGTATTAAATGGCTTATCTCATACCTCTCACAGCAAAACAGATTAGAGAAAGACCATGTACACAGGCATTTCCAGTAGCTACTGTCATCTAGCAACTGTGTTCCCTAGAAACATCATATTGTTTAATTTTTTGTCTTGCCACTTCTTGCCTTCTCTTTAAATGCCTGATAACATCAGACATAAAATAGTAAGTAGTTTACGTTTTGCTGCTGTTGGAGGACATGAATTTCAGTTTTTAGCAGATCAGAGGAGAGGAAACATCTATCCTCAAATATGTACACTGAAATTCCTAATGTGTTGGGATACTCTGGTGGTATATTTGGATTCCTGTTTAACTAAAAATAGCAATGTTGCATGTTTAAATTTTGTCTTTCATTTATAACCTTGACAGCATATGTACAAGGTAGATTTTAATACTGGCTTTAAACCTTATTTATTAATCCTCTTCATCTCAGGCTTCACCAGGGTATAGCTATAGGGGTGTGATTAAATTGGACTCACTGCAGCAGATATCACCCTCTTAAGAAGCCAGTTCAATTTTTCTCAGACACCATGCCCTAGTATCCACACTGCTCACCAGATGTTCTGGGATGCATGCTAGGACAGGACTTGATAGCTACCATGAAGGATTATGATACCAGATAAACCTGGATTGTTGTACATCACAGTGTGAAATTTGAAAGTACCAGTGGAAAAGCCTGCACAGCTATGCTAATAAAAATCATTTCATTTAATGAGCAAAATAACTGAGCTACATTGTTGTAATGCACATCAGAGTAAGGTGCTCTGGATTAAAGTTTTGGAGCAGTACACTGCAGAACACCTGCAATGATAGATTGTAGCAATGTAGGTGTCCTGATGTAAACAAACAGAAAAATTACTGAACTCACAGCAAATAATATAATAAAGTTCAAGAGACTTAACTCCAGACAGATCTCTGACACATAGGCCCTCTGACTTTTTGAGTTAATTCTTGTTTGAATCAAAACATGTCTTTTACAACCTATATAATTTTGTTTTATAGATTTCTCACGATCCTTTCCCATCATGACTGCAGCTAAGCTGTTAAAATGGCCAGTTACATACTCTGCCAAAAGTATCAAGAGCTCATCTTGTATTTTGTTGGATTGCCTTACATGTATATCTTCTATTTTTAAGTGCTTTTTATCATTGTGTATATAATATTCTAATGCCTCCAGCTTTCATAGAAATAGTCTTTTTCTTTTCTTCTTTGGTATTCCAAGTATATCAAGGTGTGCTTCTTTTGGCTGGGATAGAGTATACTTTCTTCACAGTGACTGATATGGGGTTGTGGTTTGGATTTGTGCTGAACACAAGGTTGATAATATAAAGATGATTTTGTTATTGCTGAGCAGGGCTTTCACAGAACCAAGGAGTTTCCTGCTTTTCATACTGCGTGCTGGGGAGGGGACTGGGCGTGCATGGGAAGCTGGAATGTGACACCGTCAGGGCAGCTGACCTCAACTGACCAAAGGGACATTCCATACTCTGTGACATCAGGCTCCCTATATAAAGCTCCTGGGGGAAGAAGGAATAAGGGGAAGGGCCTTTGGAGTGCTGGTGTTTGTCTTCCTAAGTCACTGTTACATGTGATGGGGCCCTGCTCTCCTGGAGATGTCTCAACAGCTGTCTGCCTATGAGAAACAGTGAATTCATTCCTTAGTTTGCTTTGCTTGTTGTGCACAGCTTTTATTATTAAAATGTCTTTATCTCAACCCATGAGTTTTCCAGCTTCTACCCTTCCGATCCTCTTCCTAATCTTTGTGGGAGTAAGTGAGTGAGTGAGTGAGTGAGTGAGTGGTTGTGTGGCACATGGCTGCTGGCTGGGCTTAAACCATGACACAAGGCTTACTGAAGGTCAGGATTAAGAGTCCAAAAGGCCACTCAGATTTTTTTTTTTTTTTTCAGCTCTATTTGTTAAAAGTTATCAAGAACTGCTGATTAAAAGTATATGACATTACTGGTTCCAGTTTAATATCCTATTGAGTTACTGTTGAAATTAAAAGTATTTTACCACAGTCATGTTCTGACATCAATTTTTGATCTTTCTCCAAGTACAGAACTATACTAAACATTATTTAGTACAAGATACACTTATACTTACAGAGACCTTGCATTGTTAAATACTACTGAATTTTTATGCAATGCTATTGATAACTCTATTGTTACTACTTTAATAATGGACCTGTTACCATTTGTTTTTTCTTGATATGAGAAGTGAAAGAATACTTTTAATTACTTGCCACTCCATTTATTATTGTGTCCTTTGTTTCCTCCCTACATTTTACCAATTCTTAGCATCTAGTTTGTTTTTAAACTCTTTTCCCCGCACCTCTTATTTTGTTTTCATTTTATATTTGCCATAGTTACTTTCACATTTACTCTTAGCTGACCTGAATACTTTAACGTGTAATTCTTTTTTCGGTTGTAATTCTAGGCGAACATTATTAAATTGTTCCAAACTCTATCCACATTTCTTACATAAAAACTATTTCTGCAGGGGTTATGACTACTAATTGTCTCGGGTCTGTAATACTGGACTTTCCAAGAAACATTGTGTGTATGTGTGTCTAAATACATCATTCCTTTGTTATATAAGTTACAGAACAAAGATAATAATTTACTGCATTTTAGTTTTGTGATCACTTTCCCTATCAGTCACGATGTGAATAAAAGTAGGCATTGTGACATGCAGATGTCACCTTTGCCTCTGAGATTCTCCCTTTCTGTCCCTTTTAGTGAGTATTTCCTCCATGACAGTATATTACTGTGGGAGCTGGAGAACTTACAGTGGTGAGGAGTTGTAGTGTTTGGGGCTGCTTTCAGACTATATTACCTTCAATAATTCCAGTCACAATGTCTCTGTTGTGGATGGAAACATGAATATGTATCAATGCCTATACACTTTTTTTTTTCTTTTTTTTTTCTTTTTTTTTTT
>VWYO01014111.1:28862-61263 GCA_013400275.1 Rhadina sibilatrix | reverse complement strand
TTTTTTTTTTTTTTTTTCCCCAGCCTGCTATTCCTGACTTCTCTGCAGGAGGAGCTCAGTAGTGCTTCTGTACTGCTTTACTGCCATAGATCACCTATTTCATCATAAAATAATACTTGTCTCCTGTAGAAAAACAAACAAACAAAAACAACAACAACAACAAAATCAACCAATACTTTCCATATTTCTTCAGGTTCTTTACATGTACCATGAACATTGTGGTACAACAATGTCAAATGGGCTTTGTTGATTTTAGACACCATATAAAAAACTAGCAAATATTTAAGGAACTAATCTTTTCCTACGCTTCATAGTGTCACCTCCAGAGCTTAAAGCCATTTTGATTACTGGTATCTACAGTTTCATACTGACTTATTTTATTTCCAATAGCAGATTAAAAAACAAAAACAAAAACAAAAACAAAAACAAAAACAAAAAAAAAAAACCAACCNAAAAAAAAAAACCAAACAAAAACAAAAAAAAAAAAAAAAAAAAAAAAAAAAAAAAAAAAAAAAAAAAAAAAAAAAAAAAAAACAAAAACACACAAAAAAAACCAACAAAAAAAACTCACAATATTTTTTAATCATATTCAATGTTCAAAAACAAATGGGAATATCTTGATGACCTTCTTAATAAGACTTTAACCTGAAAACTCCTCCTCTTAATTTAGGTTGAAGAAGCTCTTTACTTTGTGCCTGTGTCTTTGTAACCTCATTTAATTATTCTCTGGAAGTAGCTATCGTTAAGCCTCTACAATTTAGCACAGTTCAGCACATATTTTCAACTGCTTACAGGAACACTCTGGGGAATGTGCTTTAATATCACTAAATAAAATACAAATTCTGCCAGAGCAAGTATGTGCTGCTGCTCTAAATGAATAAATGTTAATCATAAAATGTACAAGTGAAAATTCAACTTATTCAAGAATATTGTCAAAATGTTTTTGTATAATAATGTTTGTACCTGAATAAGCATGTCGGTGAAGTAATTGCATATATTGTCATAATGACTATTAATGTAGAAATGACTACACAGAGATGAAAAACAATAAATGCTGACAGCTTTTTATTTCTGAAAAGTAATTTCTAATATGTCTTTTTATATAAAAATTGCTATAATTGCAATCTTTATATATAAAGATATATTAGAAATTATGTATATAATTCTTTAAGCTATGTCTCACTGCTGAAGGAAATTAATATACATTTTTTTTTTTATCCCTCTTTTAGATATTTTTAAATGCAGATACAATCCGCCTGGGAAATCTACCAATGGGGTCCTTTTCATCCTCCTCCTCCTTCTCCTCCTCCTCCTCACCCAGCTCTTCAGCTCCTCGCCAGACTATTTATGAGCTGTGCGCCTGTCCCAATGGTAAACTTTACCTGTCCCCAGCAGGAGCAGGCTCCACATGCCAATCCAGTAGCAACATCTGCTTGTGGAGCTAGAATGACTCCGTTTTATCCTCACACCAGAATAGCCTTTTGTTACTACCCCTCTGCTTCACAGTTCAGTTCGGTTTCCCTTGTGACAAGTTCGACGCTTCAAACGGCCTGCAGAGCAACTTCTTCCACTGTAAGCAGGAATACAGCGCTGCCTTCTCTTGTGGCTTGTGCTGCCACTCAACACACAGATGGGAGAGATATCCAGAAATCAATGTATTCTTCATCAGGAAACCTAGAACATAAGATCACCTTATTTTCCAAAAAGGACAATAACACAGGTGCCTTTGCTACTTGAAGTGAAGCACATAGTTTTAGATTTTTGCAGGACCTGGATATGAACTGCACATAAATATATATCTGGAAAGAGAGAGAGAGAGTACATGAATTTACCCAGAATCTGATGGTGAGATGAATTGGTTCCCCCTGTATGATAAATAACTTTACTGTCTGAAAGCACAATTTTCCATTCATGTTTTTGGATGTAAACTTTTATCCCTGAATTTTAAAATTTTAAAGCATTGTGTGATGCTTGCTTTACAAAACAAATTCAGTAAATGGTTTTTAATACAAAAAGAGACAGAATTCCTCCCCGAGTTTGGTTTCTTTAAAAATTTGTTGTTACTATTTGTCTACTAAGTCTAGGGTTTTGTACACTAGGTAAATTTTGGAAGTGCTCAGCAATATTATTTTAAAAGGTAAAAAGTCATGCTTTTGTTTGTCAGATCTGAATGTGGCCATAGCATGTGAAGTGATTGCTTTAAGTAGAACATGCAGTTTCTGGAAAAGAAGACCAAGATAAAGAAGGAAATTCTGATATGTTTTTTGACCTGTTTATTGCTCTTCACAAGGTTCTTGTAATTGGCAAATATAAAACCAAGAGAGAAATCTTTAAAGGTACATCTTGCCCATTTTCTGACTATGTCTAACTGCTGCCATTGGAACACAGAACAAACATTGGTAGTAATGTAACATGTGATGCTGAGAAGCAGTGCGCTAACAACTTGTATGACATTCACATTTATTATTCTCTTTTGTTTGCCTGCTGCTGAGGTTTCAAAGTAATAGTAGTATATATAAAACCACATATTAAATGACATTCAGTATTAAAAAGTACATCGAAATTACATTGACTTTACCAGGTCTGTGTTTAAATTATGCAGCCACATTTGCACTGAGATCTCACTACTGACTTTCTTTTTTGACAAATTTCATGTAGGATTTCTTTCTTGTATCAATTTTCATACTTATTTGGTTTGATTGGTAATTGAAATCTTAAAAAAAAAAAATGCTTTGCTATGCTGCTGGTAAATTTGTCACAATATTGATTAACAAGAGTATCTTGAAACTTGCAGAATCCAGGAAAGTAAAACAATATAAAAATGTTTCCTAATGTGGAAGATGGCTTGCTTGTGTGAGGTAAGTATGCTTTTTAATTTTATTCTTTAGATTACATCACCTAGCTTTTATTTTTAGAGGCTTCTGAATCAAAGATCACCAATGAAATTAGAGCTTTTGCAAAGTAATTCTAAAGCCAGGGGAGATGGTCCAAGGTGGATATTTCTACACTTTTTTTTTTTTTTTTTTTTTTTTTTCCAGAGAAAAGAAATAAAAATGAGGAAACTAGTGCGGTGATTCCCTTGGCATCTTATTAACACATAATAAGGCTGACTTTGTTTTCACTTCAGGTGAAATTCACCCCTATGCAGAAGACCAGCACAAGACATGTCAATGGCTTGACTGGTGCTTGCCTTACCGTTGGCCTTCTTCAGAGGTGTGAATTTCACCCCACAGCAAGAATTTTGTATTTGCTGTTTTAAACAGTTAAATGAAGATTTAAAATTTATTATTTTGTGTCTTCAAAAGAAGGCTGTTAACAGCTGACTTGTTATCTATTTGAGATTTATCTTCTTTGAAAGAAAATATACTAGAAAAGATTGCAAGAAAAGGTATTAGAACATGAGGATTTTGAAGCTAGTAAAAGGGACAAAAGGAGTTACAGATGACAAAGAAGATAATAATAAAACATTAGAAAGTGCAGCCATACAACACACCCTTATAACTGTAGGGATATAGATGTCTTTTTCTTATGCACACAAGTAATAGAATTGTGGAGTGATAGTAATGAATTTCAGGAGGAGAAGTATAAAGATATGTATGAGGACACATCTATGTGTATTCATTATCTGTGCACACCTAAATATACCTGTTGCCTATAAGATGAACAAATATAGTGACTAACCTATTTGGTGAATTAAAATGTGGCTTCCTACAAATTGCATACAAGTAACAAAAAAGCTAAGGAGCTTTTTTTCTCCTCAAACAAACCTACAGGATTAACTTGCAGATATTTTGTCATGAATTTTCCACTGAAAAATTCTTACTGTTTGTTCTTCACCTTCTGAGATTATTTACCTTTCATTGGTTTAAAAAGCTGTCTGTTCACTGGATAGAAAGTCCCAAATTTAATAAATTTCACACTAACTCAGTTGGGAATGGTAGGGAAAAAAAAATTACTAGGTTAATATCAACAGCCAGACTGAAATATTTTGCCACTTTGTATGAAGAGATCTCAGAAGATGTATGTGGAAAGTACATTGGATTCCTAAAAAACATCAGTAAATTCACGTAGCTCTGCACTGTCAGGATATGCATTATTAGAGTCCCACCAATATGAAATAGAAAATATTTAAGAGCTTCAACAACCTATGGGATAGAGCAGCAAGTTCTCATAATATTCTGGTGAATTCCATAATATTGATGTTTTACTTTAAATCCATTGAAAACTGTAAGAAGGGAAGAAAACATATTTAATTTCAAAAGGTATTTCTAGCCCACATGATTTCAGGCAATATTGAACAAGTGATTTCAATGCATTAGCCATAATAAAAAATTAAGATGCCATCCTTATGACAACAATGAAATATCTGCAAAGACCTTATTGGCTACGTGTATTTAATATATATATATGATAGATTTATCTCCTGTAAAAATATTTGTGTCATGTTATAGGATACTGTCTCTTTCTTGTTTGGAAAAAAAAAAAAAGAGAAAAAATAAAAGCATCAGCCAACCTCTCTGAGCACTGTTAGCTGTATGGTTTGTATTGCAGTTCATCCATTGGTTAAATGTTAAGACCAAAGACAGACACTTCTATTATATCCAACACTATGACACTGCTGTTTCTACTAATTCTGTTGGAATGAAGAGATGAAAAGTTGTAATTGCAACATGAAATGTAACATAGTTTAGATCTGTGCAGCATTTTGAGCTGTAGATTTTCACTTTTATCCAAGGTTTAATTTTTTGTCAATGTCTTGCAATTATGTAACTATTCATGCATATGGGGGTCTTTTGGTGTTCCTAAGAAAACATGCCAAGACATTGCCTCTTTGAAGTTATACTGGTTTGTTTGCAGAATTGGCTTGACTGGATAAAAGAATTTGCTTTCAACCATTTTAGGTGCAGAGGGTTATCAAGTCTAGAAGATACAGCCATAAGTGTCTAGAAGGATTTAAGGAAAGATGTTTAAAATATTTGGTTGCTAACACAATGTATCTTTTTTGGGGGTGGGTGTTTAGTTTGTTTGTTTGTTTTGTTTTCTTTTTAGCTTCCAAATAATTGCTAAATAAAAAAATAAAAAAAATAAAAAAAAAAAAACCACAAAAACAAAAACAAAACCCCAAATTAAAAACCCACAAACTTTAGACTATGGAATTATCAGCTGATTCACTGTAATGCATATGGAAGTTGGATGAAAATCTGAGTGTCTTATTGTTTCAAACACTACTCAGTAAAGGTCTGCTAAACATTTTTGTTTTGTAACCTTCATGTTAATGGTTTTCTTGTGTATAGAACTATATATAAAAAGATGGGAACTATTTTCTTACACATACTATGCAATATGTTTGTAGAACTGCAATATTACCAAAATTACAAAAGCTGTGCTTTTGTACCCTCTTGCTATATGTAAAAATAATCTTTTTTCTATTTAATGGACTGTCTGTCTTAAAACTGTGGATAATATTATTTAAAAACAGTACACTGAAATTTTTAAGATTTTTATTTGATTTACCTTGGATTTTTTTTCATGGAAATAATAGCAAGGTTTTGGAAGTTGGAAATTGCTTTTTCTTGGAAAGCTAGAACTTTTTCAGCACGTAATTAACACTGTCCATTTGAAATGTCTCCTGTACTTCTTACATTTGGTCTTAGCATTTCCATCTGGTGCTATCATATAAACATAAATAAATGTGATACATTTAACAGAAAACATATCAGAATTAATTTCAAGAATAATCAAAGAGGAATCCTGCTAAGGGTGAGAAGAACGCATAGAATAGCTGATGAGAGACTTTTAGATTTTCTGTACATTTTTGATGGATTTCTTTTGTTTGTTTGTTTGCATTTCCTTACCTCTGTCTACATTAGCAGCATGGTATCAGGTTTAATTTCTTTTTCAATTGTTTTGTCCTCACACAGAGAGTATAGTACAGCTTTATTTCAAATATTTTTTTGAAAACAATAGACACTGCATTTAAATGCAGTACTTATGTTAAAAAAAAATTAAAGAAGTGTATGTTTTATTTCTACAGCAGCATTAGTAAACTTTAAATTACAGTGCTGCTATACAATCTGCCATAAAAGCATATTACACTACTCAAGTTCCTTTGTATCTTACCAGAATAAACTTAAACTGCATATTCATGTTTAAACTACTCTTGTTTACAAGCCACTTGAGAATTACACGGTCTGGTAAAAGGTTTTGTGGTGATGTCGTCAATGCAAAAAATGCTCTCAGTGTTTACCCTGGGCAGTGTCAGTGCTGGTGTCAGCACAGCCTTGCACAGAGCTCGGACAAAAAGCAAGGTGAGCATTTAATGGGTTTGTTTACACTGAGCTCCTTGATGCCATATTATGACTTCATCAATAATCAAACAGCAGCTAGCTTCACAATGCCTAAAATATCAGCAATTTCTGTAAAAAACCAACAGTTGTATAGAACTATGAGTAATATAGGACAATATATCAGTAATATAGAGTGATAAATCTCAAGTAACTAAAACATGATAGCTGATACAGCAAGAAAAAATAGTCTTAGCCATTTTACTCAGTGTTGGACTAGTCCAACCTGGGGAAACTATTGACAGTAAAAGATAACCAGAAGGGGAAAAAATACCATATCTATTGTCTTGATTCAACACAGTCCACACTGAGACTAGAATATAATACAAGCTCTCTATGTATAGATATGTGTCCTCTGAAACTTTGAACTGAGCTTCAGATTATGTTGTTTGAATTTGAAAGTATCATTTGATCTTTAAGCAATACATTTCTTACAGAGGCCAGGACAGGAATAGTTTCAGAAGAGCTGAGGCAAAATCTTACACTGTATATCCAATCTGATTAGAGTCCATTAACCACAATAAAATCTAGCCTACTTGAGTAAGAAAAAAAAAATTAAAAATTAAATTTGAAAGTTTTGCTGAATTTTGGGAAAACTTTAACTGGATTTCACCTTTATAAGTGATAGAAATGTCTTAAATTCTGACATGTTTAAGTAGTGACAGCAAGGTATATTAAAAAAATTAGGCCTTGGGGCTAACCAGCTTCATTTAATGTATTACTTGATCTGAGAAGTAAAAGTGGCTTTTAGTCACATGTATGCCTCCTTGTTTGAGAGACCCGCAAGGGAGAAGTTCAGCTTTCAGCATCATCTAGAGCACACTGCAAAGTAGGATTTAAGCATTAGAGATGCATTACAGAAGGCAAGATGTATTGTTTTCTGTGTTTTATGATATTTTGAGAGCTTGCATACAGTCATTCTTTACCACTGAGAGATCTGCATTCTAGCACAACTTATTTCTAAGTATATATTTCAGAACAATTCTTAAAAAAATACATAATTGTTTTCTTTCTATGTGATATTTACCCAGTTTTCTTGTTCCAAACACTGCAACAGTTAGTAAGTCAAATTCTCCCTCTTAACTCCCACCCACTCTTTACTTTTCAGCTGAGCTTCAGTTGTCCCCTTAAGCATCCTCCTTTCTTCACAAATAACAAAAGAATAGTCAACAAAAAAGAATTTTGCTTTCTCTTTATCAGGATGCCTCCTGTGTGACATAGTTAAACTGTGTCAAAGGGAAGGTTATTTGCTTTGTGACAGCAGAAGTTATATAAGAAGGAAAACACACACACACACACAAGTAAATATAATTTTTAGTCTATCTTACTGGAATGAAACTTCTAGAGTGAAAGATTTTAGACTATAGGCTCTTTAATAATTTTTAATTTCTCAAAAGTTTTGTCATTCAATGAATGTATTTAAAATACCATAAAATAAAAATGCAAACTATCCTATCCTGTTTCATTTTTTTAAATAGAAAAAGAAATCATAGAGCTCATTATTTGTCCCTCTCTACTAATGCACTTATTCACTTTTACAAATCTGAAAGGAAAAAACAGAGCTAAAATGTTAAACAGTATGAAGATAAATATTTAAACCCCCTACTAATAATAGAATATTGTTCCTCTTAGTTTATGGATGACATTTGCATTCATACTAAATGAATTTAGGTAATTTAAGTAAATTAATCCTCTGATTTCTTATACAGTGGCAAGCCTTTCTGTTGTTTTGTGTGATGTCAGGGAGATAGTAAACCCATGACGATAAAGGAAATAAAATAACTACACAGTATTAAAAGAAGCATCTGTGATAGTATTTCCCATGCTACTATGGAACCAGACAAGATATGGGGACATTTACTCATATGAAGAGAGAGGGTCATCTACAGTATTTAAATATTGTGAAGAAAATAGTTAGGATGCTTTCCAGCTCCAAGTTTCCCAGGATGACTGAGACATGGTATTGCAATAACCTTTGAAAGGCAGACAGAAAAGAATGGTTTTCTGGATCTGCATAGGGATGTGTTGGATAGTGATGCATAGGCAGTAAATATAAATCGTGTTTCAACAGTAAAAACAGTCACAAGACTTCTCTTTAAGCTTCAGAGAAATGGAAATAAAGTCAGGCAAAGATGTATCATGATTCCTGGAATGGTTTGGTTTGGAAGCAACCTCAAAGAGCACCTAGATCAAACTCAGGCAGGGTCAAGGCAGGGCCACCTTCCACTAAACCAGTTTTCTCAAAGTCCCTTCCAGCCTGGCCTTGAACAGTTCTGGAGGTGGGACATGCAGAACTTCTCCGAGCAACCTCTGTCAGTGCCTCACCAATCTAAATCTAATCTCATTTAATTTAAAGCCAGTAACCCTTGAGCTGGCACTACATGCCCTTGTAAAAGGTCTCTTTCTCCAGTTGTCTTGTAAGCCACCTTTAGGTATGGAAAGGCTGTTCTAAGGTCTCCCTGGAACCTTCTCCTCTCCAGGCTGAACAACCCCAATTCTCTCATGCTTTCCTCATAGAAGAGGTGTTCCATCCCTGTAATCATTTTTGTGGCCCTCCTTTGGAGTGCACTCCAACAGGTCTAGGAGTCATTTTTTGTATCTTTATATCCTTGAAATTTTCTTTTTCCTTTCTTTTCTTGGCTCTTTCAAAAACCAGCATCAGGAAGGAGAAAAGAAGTAGCCTAGGTATAAATTTTGTGCTTCTCAAATAGAAGGCGACAATGAACTCTCTATTTGAACATGTATCTATGTTTATGGCAGAAAGAGGTGAAAATAGGCCGGTACAGTAGGGTGGATTCAAACCTTGGTAAAGTCAATAGAAAATACCATTGACTGACAAATTCTGTGTCTCTGGGTTAGGATTTAAGTGCTTGTGCCCTCCCCCCAAAAACAATTGTCATGGTCCATGACTTTTTTTAGTGCAGTTTTAAAATGCATAATTAACATTAGTGTTAATTTTTTCTCTGAAAATTGTTCCAGCTTCTAACTGCAGGTGCCATTTTTTACTCCCTCACAAGGAGAACACTAAGTAATTGTGCGATCTTCAGTTATTTGTCAAAACCAAATTAAAAAATTACAAGATATCCAAAAGGAGTCATAATAAAAAAGGGTAAAAAAAAAAATCTACATCTACTGCCTTTTCATATTTTGGTCCAATGTTCTCCTCATAGTGGAGGAGTTACACTGTTTCTGGATGCAATAGATTTGATCTTCCTGGCCTTTCCACTCACTTTTAAAGAGGTTCTGCAGACCAAGAGGTTCTTCTTCCCTTTTGCACAGGAGAGGAAAATTAGGGATATTAATTCTCTCCATTGGGTTTGGATTTGATCTTTGTCGCATGATCTATCTTTGCACTTACTTAAATCCCTGGTTTTAAGTATAAAGGGAATATAAAAATCTGATGGCAACTACTAAGACTGACAATACTAGTTGCAGCATGGAGTGGGTTATTGCTCAAGGTAGTAATTATTGCTATGGTGGAGCAAAATGCAGGAGGAGAAAGGGAGCATACAAAGAAAAAACATGGAAAGAGAATAAAAGCATGGGAAAAGAGGCAAAGAGTAGTATTAGAACAGGTTTACTGTTTAAGGGGGAATAAAGTGCTAAATAAATGTTAAAATTTCTGTTTACCTCTCTGACCTTGTCAAGTATATCACACCAAAGTGCAGAAAGCAGGTGAAAGCTTCAGGGTAGCATTGATTCAGAAGTCCTTTTCAAGACCAGAAATGTACTGTTCATAGGAACAAGACAATACAAACAATATTTAGAAAATTTCTATTGCTTCTCTGGCCTCTCTGTGAAGAGAGGCACAGATGTTGAAGCTATAAGCTATGGAAACTGTATAGAAGACATAGAGTTTTATGTACAAAAGTATGGTTCTGGAAGAAGGAGTCACTGAGGCTTATATTAGACTACAGCACTGTAAATAGAAAATAGCTGGAATAAGAATTACAAGATGGAGAATAGTCTATAGGTTGGTGAGGTTTTGTTTGTTTGTTTGTTTGTTTGAAAGGTTTTTTAAGGGAAGGGAATCTGGACTGTAAGGTATTTTCTTATTTCCTTATTTCTCTTTCCTTTTGTTCTGTTTTGTTTTCCAAACAGCATCTGAGAACAAACAGACTTGTGCTGTGATTTCACAGCAGTCAAGAAATGTATATCTATATATATGAAAGAATAAATAAGAAAGCAGTGCTACTTACAAGCATTTTGGAAACAGCAGTTTTCTTGTTTTATGGAAGGTTGATCCATCAGCTAAAGAAGGGGAGTGATGAAAGCACACATTTGTGTTTAGGGTTTTTAAGCACATTTATCTCTACTCACATTACATTACACAGTTTTCAAGCCCAGATGAGTCCTCTTATATTACCATGTAAAGAAATATTTTATATCTTGCAGATGAATTAGCTCATATGCAGTGCAAATTTTCCATAAAGATATTGATTCTCTATGATGACTATTGCCACCTCATCTTCAACTTTCCTAGCATAAACTGCTGGACTCTAGCAGACCTAAAATTTTGATCTTGAACTCTTGGTACTTCAATTTTTACTTTAGGAAAGTCTAGGACAGTGTACCAGTCCTTTTTATGGTGCTATGATAATAAGTGTCTCCTCTCATGCATGTTAGCATACATTTGTGAGCAAGTCACCACAGGCTTAACCAGATTTCTGGAGCTGCTTCTAAAATTATTTGTTTGTTTACCTCCAGTTTCCAAAATCTTGCATGGCTTTAGTATAATATGGGGTTTTATTTTTTTTGTTTAACTATAGTACGTTATGTACTTTTAAGAGATTTAAGTTATATACCTAAACCACAAAACTTTATTAATGGCCATATGTTCCTGAGAACTGAAAGGGAACAATACATTTAAGTCATATTGTCTCACATTTTACACAACAGCATAATTTTTGTTGTTTTAGGTGATTTTCCTATCTATTTTTAGGAAACTTAACAAGCAAACATTTAATTAAATTTGACACTGTATGGTTTGCCTAAGAAATACCAGTTCAGTTAGACTATTGTGTGACAAAGTATTAACATTCCAAAGAAATAAATATAAATGGTGTATTATTCCCTTTTAGAAATTATTTTAGAAGTAAATAATGTATTATGATATTGTGAAGTATCAGAAATTAAGTTATATTAATTTTTAAATAAATGTAAATAAAATTCTTTAGTAGAAACTTCTGTGAAATGTGCACCTTCCATTTATTGACCTTTTCTGCTAACATAATTAATTGGGAAAATATGTTAAGCTAAATGCTAATCCTTTTCATATGGTGTTTTTTTTTTATGGTGTTTTGCATTGTCTTACATATCTTTTGTGTAAGTGGGATATACTTTTTTATGGGTTTTTTTTTTTGCAGAATTCATATATTTTTGTTCTATTATTTAATTTGTATCAACTTTGCATTTATTAATTCTGAATGCAGTTTTGTCACTACACTTAACATTTAGGCCATACTCACCCAAAGCTCTGAATATGTGTTTAGCTTTAAGTATGTGAGTCATTCCAGTAAACTTAACGGAACTTCTGAAGTTTGAAGGAGCATGATAAAATATTTTGCTGGATCAGTCTTCATAAATCAAGCAAATTAAGGCAATACCTTTCCAGTCTAAAAAATATTACTGTAAAATAATGAAGATGAAAGACTATTCTGACTATTCCACAGTGCTTCACTTTTGCTTCATCTAGTTGAGTAAAGCTGCTCTTGAGAAGATGTTTTAATTACTATTTCCTGTTTCAGATATGTGTGTGACTTCTACGCACCACTGGCTCTCTGCATCATAACTATTTTTATTCCTGATTTGAATTATATCAGCATCTATTCTGTTAAAGTGGTTTGTGCAAGTCCTAAAAAGCCCTGCTGACTTTATATGAACATACTCTATTGTGTCTTTGAGGATAAATGCCATCAATCAGCAAAGTAAATCAGTGGCATTGGGCTATATTTCATATATATGGCTCTAGAAATTATCTAAATTTGAAGCCTTGAAACATGGATAAAACCTTTACCCTGCACATAAAGGGCAAAAAAGCAGCTTGATTCCATACTTCATCTGCCATGGTACAGTTTGCTCATGCTGATGTTCTCTTACTAACATCTTCCCAGATGCATTGGATGATGTGAACACATATCATCAGACGTGAATTCCACAGGATGAAGAAAATCAATTTGAATTCTCAAAAAATGAAGGTAGTGCAGATGGTCACTGTATATTGCCAGTTGTTCCACAACTCTGGAGAGGGATTTAAAAGACAAAAATTAAATCAGTTTGTAAATTCTAAAAAGCTGCTGAGCTTCATGACTGCCTTATTTATTAAAGTGGGACAGAGAGGAGCTTGAACAAAAGGAGAACGAAACTTTCTTCACACCTGCAATAATCATTGTATAGTGGAAGAGAGAAGAGGAAGAAAATTACAGTTTTTAGTTTTGCCCCCATGAAAATATCAGCTCTGTAATATCAGATTTTGTGTTGGGAGGTCTGTCTATCAGCTGCGTATGAATTGACTGCTCTGTCAGCTTTACTCTGTGGAGAATAATTATCTGCAAACATTTTAGTTATGCATTTTCAATTATTACTGAAGTTATTCTGCTTGTGCCACCTCATTTTCTTACTCATTAACATTATATCTTCTTAGGACTCTTTCTGTAAGAATCTGTAGCAAATACTAGTATTGGGAAAGATCTCTGGGTTAACAGCCTTATCTTCTCAAGACTAGAAGAGTAATACATGGAAGTAATGCTTCATCTTATAAGACAAGTTTAAAAATCTTGTCATAATTACAAATTAAATTATCAAATAAAACACCTTAGATATCACTCTGCATAGTTCTCCTGTTATCACTCCCCTTGGACTTCTGTGAACTCTGGAAACAATACCCCATCAGTGCACTTATTGCACTGATTGTCCAAGTCTAGGTCAGACTGCCAGTGGCAGCACAGCATGGTATTTAAGGACTGCATTGGTGTCTGGCCAATTTACACAGTCCCTTCCCCAGAGATTCCCCTAGTACCCACAGTTATATTCTCTGCTTCACACCTTTGGTATTGGCTTATGAAGCTGTTGTGTATGGGTTTCTGTAATCCTTTTTTAAAACTGTTGACAGTTGCTTTCTGTGGCAGCAAGTTCACAAGAACATTCTTTTATCTAATTTAAACACATCTTCAAGTTATTTCACTGACTGCCCTTAGTTCTTTTATTGTGGGATTTAGAATATCACAGAATAGACTGTTTCAGTTTGAAGGGACCTACAGAGATCATCTAGTCCAACTTCTTGACCACTTCATTGCTGACCAAAAATTTGAAGTGTGCTCTTAAACACTGACAGGCTACAGGTATCAACCACCTCTCTTAGGAAGTCTATTCCAGTGTTTGACCATCTTTTTCCTAAAGAAATGTTTCCTAATGTCCAGTCTGAACCTCCCCTAACTGGATGAATGATAGCTCTGCAACCACTTTATCATCCACCATAAAAGTTAAACATATCTCCTTCACCCTTTAAGAGACCCCTATCTTCTCTGCAGTTTCTTCTTACAGTACTTCAGAACTCTCAGAGATTTATCAGAACTCTCTCAGATTTATCTTCAGATAAATCCCACTCAGTCCCAGTCACTAACACCTAATTTACTTGGTTTGGTAGTTCTGCATATATTCTGTAGTGATTTAGCCCCTCTGATCTGTCTGCTGCACAGAGTATCCTGAGCGTGGGAATATCCTCAGTACCATCAGCATTCTGTTCTGATTCTTCTGCATTAGGCTTGCAATTCTGGCACAGAAAATAAATTTTACCTTTGCTCTACTTTGTTTCCAAAAAAAGGGTGATTTTCTTCTCAGAAAGAGTGATAAGATATTGGACTGAAGAGGGAGGTGATGTACTCACCGTTCCTGGAGGTTTTTAAGGAGCAACTGAGTGTGGCTCTTTGTGTCATGGTCTAGCTGCCATGGTGATGTTGGGTCATAGGTTGGACTTGAAGACCTCAGAGGTCTTTGTTTCTGGCCTGATTATTTCTGTGTGATTTTGTGATTCTGCATTTGACATTGCACATGCCAGTCAGACAGCCTGGCTAGCAGTCTGGTTTGTCCACCCTATCTCCTGGCCTTTTAGAGACACGTGAATATCAACCACATTCTCTCAGGGATTCCTCATTCTGAACCAGGTGATCCTATGTGCCTGTTGGCTTTCCCCTAGCCCCTAGCATAAATACTCCTCTACAACCCTTTTAATTTTCAGTGCCAGTAGATTAGTTCCATTTCTATTAAAGTGCAGTCTTACTAGGAAGACTGAGGGTTTTATATCTATAATTCTGAAAGTGTTGCTGCAGAGGGTATATGTGTTCCTTTGGTGTTATTCTCATTTTGTGACAAGAGTCATACACACTCCTGAAGTTACAGAGACCTGTAACCACCCTTCCCAAAGCACATGAATCAAGCTATGCTAGAAAGCAAGAAAAATCTGTTCTTAGGTAATTGGTTGCACCTTTAGCTCTGATTTCCCAAATCTGTATTAAAAACATACCATTGAAGAAGCATTTTTAGTTTTGTTTGACTATTTTATTGTTCAGTGAAATAGCCTTTGAATAACTTCTGGTCTTAGTTCCTCCTTTCCTAGTCATACTTTTTTTCCTAGTAATTTGCTTATCCTCATATTCCCAAAATGTTTAATGCAATAAAATTCATCCCACGTATTCATCTGGTACATAAATTATGTTGCTCTCTGAGCATCCAGCAAGACAAAATGAGGGGGTTTTGCTGGGGGAAAATGGGATTTTAAAAAAGTATCTAAGTAAGACTACAAGTGGGCCTGCTGAGTGTTTGCTTGCTAACCAGTGCCTGGAGTTGTTGCAGCTGGTGGCTTCATCATCCTGCAAGGCTTCTGTCTTCCCAAGTAGATTTGGCTCTACCTGATCAAGTCCCAGTCCTTATACTTGTGCTGCCTTTACTGAGGACTTCTGAGGTAGTTGTCATGTTCTGTCTCCTGTAACACTTCATGCTCTCAGTCTGATGTGTGGAGCAGCACGGTAAGTACTGTTGGAGGGAAAGGAATTGTCTTCTAGTGAGTTGCACTGTGGCTGGTGCCTTCTCAGGCTTAGAGCTCCCCATAGAGCTGAATAATCATCACAATATGTTGTTTAGTGTTTTTTGCATGGAAAAAAAGTACCTAAGATATTTTCAAATGTTTGATTTATCTCCATTACTGGAGAATATCATAAGTGCTTTGCCTTCTCTTAGCCTGTTGCTAAGATCCCAGTCTTACAGACAAGTATGTAAGGCTTTAACTGCTGGTGGGCTACAATCTTCAGTAAGTTTTATGAGGCTGCTCACTGAGTTAACAGCTAAGTAATGAGCATGGACATTAGTAAATGGCTTTATACTGCCTACTCTATGGGTTTACCCAAATTCAGAGATTAAAATAATGTGCAGTGATGACAACCAGATTCTTTTTAATGCCTTAGATCCAGTTTAAGGACCATTCAGGATTATATTAAAAAAAAAAATCAAGAAAACTAGAGGAAGCTAAGAAACAAATCTTCAGCAACACAACAGGATTTAAAGGAAAAAATATTGGTTTTCTAGTGACGCTAACCTCATGCTTCCCACTGTGCTTTAAAATAAAAAAAATAAAACAACTGATAATAGGTTTAGCAAATTAATAGCTCTTACAGGTATTAAAATAAGGCATTACGTGTTTACAGTGTTTCAAGTGCCATAATTTTAATATTCTATGTAATTGAATTTTATACAAAATCTTTTATTTCTGTTTCACTCATTGCAAAAAAAAAAAATTATCAGACAGAGAGGGAGATAAACCTAGACGGAAACTTTTGTCGTGATTTTTAAGAGTATTTTAGTGTGGCATGCTATATCTATATCTGCTTTATCACTTTGTATGAGAACAATTGTAATTGTTTGTTTTCAATCAATAATGAACAAACTTTGAGTTTAAGAATTTACAGTTTGCAAACCCCTGGCATTCAGATATGCTTTCATGGTTAATCATGTTTTGCCCAGGCATGATATTTTTCTAGATTTAGGAAGAGTTCATTACGGAACACTTTTTTAATAACTTTGTGCGATTGGTGTTTTTTAAGGACATCTGCAGCAGTCCATATTTCTTGTAGATATAAGTAACAATTTAATAAACCTCTGGATTATTTCCTCACTACAAGAAAAATTTGTCATCCAGACAATGTCATCACCTTATCTAGTGATATGAAGAAAAAAATCAGATCTGGTAAAAAAAAAAAAAAAAAAAAAAAAAAAAAAAAAAAGCAAAATCCAATAAAAATCTCAGCCTCACTGCCTGTGCAAATATTTATGCCAAAGGCAATGATTTATGCTCAGTTTCTTTGTAACCTTACATACAGGGATTTTTTTCTCTGATTCTTCTGTTCACATAGTTAATACTTCCTGCAATATTACTTACTACTTCTTCAGTAATTACATATAAAAAATTACACTGCAGCACATATTAAATTATATGTCAATACATTTGGTGTTTAGCATTTATGACTTTGCTAAGAGGCTTATAATTTTAGTAAGCCTGACCATTTGTGACCTCTTTAAAGAGCTTTTCCTAAAGTCCAAAAATACATGAAGTATTGCTGTTATGCTCACTGTTATTTATGAGAATTTGTGTCTTGTATTTTCAATAATTATCATGGATAGATATCAAAACTGTAGGGATTACAGCTTAACAGGTGTCAGTTAATACCATGCTTGAGTGCTGCAGATAGCCCAAGGAGTATATTCATGTCTAATTGTCTGCACTCCAGAGCACAACAGCTGCCACTTGTAGCAGATGCATCATCTGACTGATGATATTCTGCAATGTGTCGACAGAGATTTCTGGTGCAGCTGATTATATATGATTGTATTTGGCATAGCTGCATACACTTAATAGACACTGTTATCATTGTTCACTGAACATCGGAATACTTTAGTCAGCTGTTTGTTATGCCAGCTATAAGGAACTATCGGCCAAAATTTTTCATTAAGTTGGCTGTTTACTGGACCATATAAAATGAATCATTGACCTTAATGAACTAGTGTCCTCATGTCAAAAATACACTACAGTGGGTGGAGACAACAGCCTTGGCAAGAAGTCTTTATACAGAGATGGGAGACTGTTCTAATTTTTATGGGTAATTACACTAGTACTGAACTAGCAAATAATAAGGTAATAGGAATCTGCACTGCTGTTACCTGTGTGGGGTTTTTATATAAATGTCTCATTCCTGCAAGGATCTTTGCAGCATGACTGTGGTTGACAGGCTCTCATTTCCCAAGTATTTTGCATAGCATTATTCAGAGAGAGGGATGGAGAGAGGAAAGAAGGAAAAAAAAAAAAAAAAGAAAAGAAAAAAATTATCTTTAACATCAAGACTAACTTTGTTATACACTTTATAATTTGTAATACATTTTAAAATTATATCTTATACGTAAGGAAACAAAGACACCTTGAAGATATATAAAACATTGACAGAAAAAAAAATAAGACTGGTAGATAGAATCCAAAGTTTTCTAGAGTATGAGTTTGAAGGAAGCTTGAGAAAAGCAGGGAGAAAAAAGTAAAATTATAAACAGCTTTCAGATTTGTAAGAGAGTCTTTTTTTTTTCCCCCCCGCTCATATATCTTCATCCAGACTCTTGATTTTTATGAAAACTTAATCACCAATCATTTCCTGGAACAATGATTAGAAAATATATAATGACTCACCCAACACAAGTCTGACTTTTTTTCCTCCCTCTCCTGTTCTCCCCCTCTCTATATTTTTTCAAATCAGTGTCTTCACTTGGAACTAGTGTAAACAGTTCATAATCTCAGACCAGGTTTTCTTGATTTCTTCTTTTTATGGAAGAATTCCATCTTTGAAACAAATATACAAGAGAGGTTTTACAATATTAACCTTTACTAGTTTAAAAAGGAAGGCGTTCCATTCATAGAAGCTGCTATAAAACAAAATTCTGGTAGTGGACTGGGAAGTTAGATGAACAACTCTCAAACTATTCAATACCTCTCTTACAGTTTTCGGCACCCAGGAAGGAGCTTTCAGATATTATTCTTTACCCATGTAAACTCTTTGGATTTTTTTTTTTATTTCTATTAAGTTAATGAATGGAAGAAAAAAAAATAAATCTAGGACATTTTTTCCTGTAAAATTTCTGCAGTAAAATTTTTGGAATAGAAAATGTCAAATATTTTTTAGTTGATGAGGTTAAAACAGTCTGAACTAAGAAATAATTGAGTTATCATATTTGATATCAGAGTAATTTGGGTAAAATTGATTTTGAAAGCCATGGTAGATAATGATAAGGGAAATGTTTTCAGCTTCTTCTGATAGATGTCCTGGATAGATCTCATACCATGCAGAGTCTTAATTTTCTGATTCCCAGAGATAGATTAGTCTTTGAGTAAAATTTTACAGATTGTTCTTTATGCTTAATAAAAATTTCCCCAGCACACAGAAATTCTTAAGTTGGAACTGCATTGTTCTTAGACAGATTGCTTTGCCCTCATTGTATTTTATCTTAACAATGACAAGCACATGAAAAATTCAGATTATATGTAGTAATTATTATGTCATAGAATAAACTCTTCATTTTTATCCTAACGGAACTGAAAAAAGAGAGTTAACAGCTGTGTACTGAACTGACTGCAGTTTGACATTCTTAGCTGAACTGGTACTTCAAGACATATCAATCAAATCAACCTGTCTCTCAGGGCCTTAGACAAAAGAGTGTGTGTTATCTGACATGACTGGATATCTTCAGTTCCTATAGCTAGAAACTCTTATTATGTTCTAATAGCCTTTTCAGCCTGAACTGATAACTCCAAATAGGGTAGTCTATTGAAAAGAAGAGTTGGTTTTTTAAGGTCAGACTCGACTACAGTAAAAATGTGCTGGATGCAATGCCTGTCATGGTCAAAGTTTGTCTGCCTTGCAAGTCGTTTGTTCTGCCAGGAAGGCATTACAATGCTGCATATAACACTGTGGATAATAGAGTCTGAGTGTTGATCTTGCCCATTGTGACTCTGTATTTGATTTTCTCCCACAGTCAATACAGTGCAAATACAAATTAGCTCTGCATCCAAATGTGTGTGGTTCAAGTTCGTCATGAATATGAACGTTTTGGTGATATAAATCATGGGCATTGCTTGACGATGAGTGGCACCGAAACTCTTTTTTTTTAATGGGCCAGTGTTCTTTTCCTACTGTTTACATTATTTTCTGTGAAAGCTGTGATGATAAACTCTTTAGTGATTCCTCAAACTCCAGTTTTGCCTCAGGTATTTCCCATGTTCAAATAGTGAAAGATGTTACCTTTCATCTCTCTGCTAATGATAATTCAAATTTAAGGAAATGGAGCTTCTTATCATGAGTGTTCACTTTACTATTTGTCTTTTCTGGACATTTTTTAGCATTATTTTTCTTTAGCTTAACTGCAAATACATTCCAGTTGTATATTGTAGAAAAAAAAAAACAAAAAAAAACCAAAAAAAACAGAGTTGCTTATTTTTTTATTTCAGTATTTAGCTTCTTGCTAAATCTTCTATGTCTCAAAAGGAAAAAAAAATCTAAAATGTTTTATTTTCTTATGATTATCTTCCTCAAGAACTTTTCTCATTTATTTCTTCAGTAACACTATGTAATTTCTCAAAATCCGTTTTAGAGCTCTTTTGCCTCTGAAGGTCTTGATCCAGCCTTTTTTTTTTAATGGTTTTAGTGTCACTTTTTCCATTGCATTCCTATACTTGTGTGCTCTACTTGCTTGTGGTCTCTTTTTAGTCACTTTGCACTGGTATCTGTTTTTTTTCTCATTCCCAATAGTTTTGGGATGATGCTGTTGTACACCACAACAACACAAACTCTGACTTCAGTAGGATGAAAATTACTATATTTATTTCTAGGAATGTTTTCTCTTTTATATTATTCTACACAGAACAATTCAATTGGTGAAACAAAGCCAAACCTCTTCAATCACAGTGGTCAGACCAGAGGGACATCAGGAAGTCCCTCCTATGGAAAGAAATGCAAAGTTATAGTTACAAAAACATGTCTCTTGTTTACAGAAAATTCCCTGGGAAAACAATTTCAGAAAACCAAAACCTCTCAGGCACAAACCAGGGCTACATTTGTGGGATTTTCCCTCCATCTCATATCTTATTATGTCCCTGCTGTTATGTTTGAGCATTCCCAAAGGTGGTAATCGCAATCATTAGGGGTTGGTAACCAACTTCTGTTACTACTTTTTCCAAGGAAATTTCAGACGCAACTCTGACATGCTGTGCAAGGATTATATGCTGCTTAACTTCACTCAGATTCTTCAGCAGTCACTCTTTAAAACACACACTACTCCCCTAATTCTGAAATAAAAATTTCAAGGAAAAAGTTAAATGCTTAGTAAGGACATTAACAAAGACAATGGAAATATGTATATATATATATATTACAATTCTCATTCTTCCTGCAGTGAATGGGTATTCCAGAGTCTTTTAGGAAGGATTTTTGATTTTTGATTTTTGTGTTCTCTGAAGCTTAGCACAAGATACTTAGTACCAAATGTTATAAAGAGATAAAAGTGACCTTTAGATTTTTCAATTGAAATTTCAATTTAACATTTACCACGTACATAGGCAGAAGAAATAGCATTTGTCTGCAGAAGGGTATGTGACTACATTTTGCCCAAATTGTTTCTTGTTCCAGGAGGCTATATAATCTTTTGGTGAAAAAAGGCACCCTGATTTCAGTCTCTATTACCATCATCATACCTAGCAAATTTCACAAGTTCTTAATGAATGTTTCCATTCAGTGTGCCTTACTTACATTCTGAATTTAAGTGTAATAAATTTAATTTAAATCTTGACTGCTAGTAATAATCATTATTCAATAAATTTAAATTTTCAATTAATATGATGTCACATTGTGTTTAGTAATTGTTTCACCTTCTTTTTTGTCCAAACAATGTAAATTCATTGAGACTTTTCTTTTTTCCCCACCAATCCTATATTTATGCCTGTCTTTCTTCTCTAAAGGTCCCTCTGACATTTTCATTTTGGAAACTTGATGTTCTCTCACAAACTAAAAAGGTGACATAAGATTCTGGGTTTTCACACAGGATGGTTAAGGCCTTTCTCCAAGTTTTAAGGTGTCTAGGTCTTGCGTCAGGAGATGTGTATGTACCTGGGTTCTTGATAAAACAGCACTAGAGCTTTTTGGCTTATTTGGCACCTTTCTGATTTTTACAGCTAAGGATATTCACTGTTATGATTCAAAAAGCTAATCTCCATATCCTGTTCAGATTCACTACTCCTTTACCCCTTTTCTGGCCTTAAAGGTATTACTTTGCATTATATGAATAAAACATAGGCAGTGGTTGCCTGGCTCTACATTACTGAATGATTTGGGTAGCACTGAAATTGACTCCTGAGGTCTGAGAGAAAGCTTCAGATGGCAGAGCTGTGCTGTCATATGTTCAGAGACAAATTTGTTCTTCTGCTTTTAGATATGTTCCCAGAAGGGAGATGTTTAGAATCATTTGCACAGAATAAGCGTTGAAGGCAAATTATTCCACCTCTCTTCCTTGTGGGCATTTTTATTTTATTCTGCAAATACCTTTATTTACATGACAGTAGAAGGAAAGAATCAAGACTGTACTATGGCAAATAAGATAAATCTTCTATACCCTATGGAAAAAATACTTTTTGCTTCTCTTAGTGTAAGTATTGTTGCCTCTGCAAACCACACTCTACAGTCATGCTTCTCACACAACTTTCTCTTGAACTAGAATTTTTTCAAACCTGTTTTGTGGAATTGCAATTGTTCTGGCTTCTGGTTTACAGAAATGTATAATAAACAGGCTGAACCATAGTCCTCTCAGCCAACAATTCTGAATTTGCCTTTTACTATTTCTTAAATTTTTGATTTTTACATCCCACCTGTTTCATGGACAGTGGCGATATCTCAAAGCATTCGGGCTGTAAACAACACAAAGTATTTATAACTCAATTCAGAGTGGCTCAGATCTGTCACAGCATGAAGATAAACTTTTTCTCAGAGGGAAATACTGTCACCAGCATGATTTCCTTTTGAGATAACCAGGTCAGGCTACAGGCATACATGTGGTGAACTACCATTACTAAGTTATTTTTTACTCATAGTCCATTTTATATGCTTACCTCTAGTGTTTGTACCCATATATATGTGGTCTTTTATATTTACAAAAATTAATGTCCTGTTTGAATGTATGCTTTCAAAGAGAAGATTATATTTTAATTTTTGTGCAAAGCCTTATGCCTGCCTTTAATATTGTATAAATAATAAAAGGGGTGTAGAGATTTACCTTAAATTATTAGTTCATAGGGTAATATTTTCCTCTTTGCTTGAGCTATGCCAAGTTGTGAGGGCAGACACAGAGGAAATAAAAGGCTTTTTTGTGGCAGCCAACAAACTTCAATTTATGGAAGTTTTTTAGCTAAACTGCCAACCAAACCTGTAAAACAGAGGGGGAAAGCAGCAAAATTTCTCTTGAAAACTACTAAGGGGATTGTCTAGTGTATTCAAAGTGTCCATTTTCTGTGAACTGGACACTTGGAATAAAATAATCAGTCTGCCTTACCCCATGTTTGCCTTTCATACTGCATGAACAAAGAGAGAGAATGTCTACTGGACAGAGCAAGTAGATATTTCTTAAGTATAAGCAAAGATGGAAAACTTCTGGCTCTAGCAAATTTGTGAAGTGTTTTTATACCAATTAAACTTTTGAAGGAAACCAAAATAAATTAGAATGTTCAGAAAAGAGGTTGTGATGAGGTCAGATTGATTGAAATATGAGGAGGGCTGCATTCAGCTCTTCTGAGAATGCTAGAGTCAGAAAGCTACCAGGTGAACTGACAGAATATGCCAGGTAAGTCATTATAATAATTTGGATATTTTTAAAGGGAAGGCACAGGAAGCCAACAACAGACTGCATCTGTTGCAGTCACTTTTCTCTTTGAGATTCTTGGTATTCTGTACACAAAACAAAAATACAAAGCAAGCAGTACTTAGAGGGTTTTTATATTCTATGCTTCAGCTTTTTGAACAACATAGACTTGAAGGCATTTTCTGCATGTGATACTATTTCTGCCTTTAATATCAACACCATATGCAACCATCCCTGCAATGCTTGTGAGTACTTTGGCCACTTTTCTGTACATGGGATCTCGAGGATCACTAGAACTGGAATTCTATTTGGTTTAAAATTCTGTTTTCACCTCTACGAGTAAGGCTCTATCAAGCTAAAGTAATATCTCAAGCTGTAGTACTATTCAGGGAAAGAGTTCTAGCTTTCTTTGAAATAGTCTCCTTCAAGTAAAGAATGGAGGGGTCTCCGAGGAAGTGCATCACATACTTTCAAAGATCAGGAAAGATCTGATGTTAGCAAGACTAGTATCTATGTGAAGCAGAAGGAAAGGGTTGCTGTAGGCTTACCAGAACAAAAATAGAACAAACTCTAATCCCAGATCTCACAGTAGGTTTAACTGCAAGCCATGGCTAATTAGGTTCCCATGACTATCTTGAAGGTAACAGAGGATGTTTTTTTAAAAACAAGGACTGGTGGAAACTGAGAGTAAAGATCCTGGTTGTAGCAAACCATAAAAAGCCAAGGCTGTAAAGACCTACCCAAAGTATCAGTACAGAGGGGAATGCCACTATTAAATGGATGGCATAAAAGGAAGAATTTCTAAAATACTGGTTACATACACAAAAAGAGAACAATTTGTGGGCTCTCAGAGAGACAATTGTCTGCCGAAGGGTGTCTAACTAGATGTCTGAAAGGCATTGGTGATATGTTTATACATCCTGAGAAGCCTCTTTTAGTATTATAAAGAAAAATATTAGACTTATGTAAAATCATAAAATAGCCTGACTTGGAAGGGACATTAAAAAACATCTAGTTCCAGCCCCGCTGCCATGCACAGATACACCTTCCACTGAACCAGATTTTTCACAGCCCCATCCAACCTGGTCTTGAACACTTCCAGGGAGGGGCCATCCACAACTTCTCTGGGCAACCTGTGCCAGTGCCTCGGAGCCCTCACAATAAAGAATTTTAAGTCAAACCTACCATCTTTTAGTTTGAAGTTATTCCCCCTTGTCTTGTCAGTACATGCTTTTGTAAAAAGTCTCTGCCCAAAATTAATTGATGTGGAACCTTGGGCATATGATTTGAGATCCAAAACAGAAAAAATAACATTTTGTTGGAAGTCAGAAGAACTGTGTGTTTTGAGTATCTGAAATAATGAACAAGAAATTATTGACTGAAGCACCCACCACAGAAAGAATCATTGCTCTGCCTAGAAATACTCAATATACTTCTAAATAGGAAGTAGCATGAGCTACTTATATTTGCATCTAAGATCAGTGTAACAAAACAGCAATGCAGATCCTCAGAGCAGTAGCACCTCTTTGTGGAAGTTATGAATTGATGATGGCTTGCTGCATAATAATGACTTTTAAAATTTCCATTAGTGATATGCTGCCTGCACTAGCTTTATGCAGGATATTCAAAAACATCCCATCCATCTTATCAAGGCAAGGGCAGCCATTCCAGCAGAGTTTTCACTGTACAATCCATTGCATATAGTAGCATCCACAAAAACATTTTCCCTGCTGAGAGCATGAGCATTCACTTCACACTGTTCAACCAACCAATTCTCTGCTGTCGGACCAGCTTACATCTCAGGGAATACCTGCTGAGTAGCTGGAGGGAGTTTGTCATGCAACTCCAGGAATGTGGATAGGTTTTTTTAAGATTCCGAAGCAATGGCTGCATGTCACAGATTGACATCGCAGATCTGTGCTCATAGAGAGGCATTAAGCTGCTGGCTCACCGTGACAAGTTTCTTGGAAATCATTTACAGGACTGTTGATCTTCACACGCTGTCATCTTGCTGTTTGCTGTCCCCAGCTGTTTGTCTTGCTGTTAGAATTGGGCCTTCAAAACGCCAAGTGTTTTGTCTGAGCATGCTGAGGAGCACTGAAGCCTTTTTTCTCCAGAGTCCAGTGTTTCAGAAGTTAGCTTAGGATACAATAAAAAAATCCTCAAAGAGGTTGGGATGGAGAAAAAGCAATATGGCACCCTAATTCTGCAGTCAGAAATATCCCACTTATGGACAGACTACCACTCTGTGCTGACCAGTGTAAATATGGATCACTGGGCCTTCACTGAGCTAGTCACAGTAATTCACATTACATTTAAATTTTAGAGAGCAGTGTTTAGGCACAAGCAGATGAATGTGGATGCAGACTATCTTGTTAAATCTCTTTCAGGGCACTTTGCTGGTAGGATGTTTTCTCATAGAGCTTTGTGGCTTATCTAAGGCTTTAATCTTGTGATCTTCCAGTCTCATATCTCTCACCTTGGTCTGTCCAAACTTCATGGGCATTTTTAGCTGTGCAGAATTCCAGTAATATTTGTAAGTCAAGGGCCTTTTTTCTGACCTTGCCAATTTGCAAAAGGATTCATTTTCTCCTCGTGATCAGTGATATGAGTTGCTACCCATCTTCCTTCCAAAGCAGACACTGGTAGTATCATCAGGCTGAACAAGTGGCTCTGGGATGCCCGGCTTCTCAGCTGCTGGAAGTGCTGGTAACCACCTCATGGGATCACTGGCTTGGGATTGCTGCTCCCTGTGCAGACGATATGATGGGTTTTGTAAAGTGGATCTGATAAGCTGCAGGTCAGAATGCTTCCTTCAGAGCTCTTCTGAGCTCTCTCTGCTGTTGCCTACTGCAGGTTCCCCACTGCCTCAGGCTCTGTACTGCCTGGCTCCCTCAGTTGCAGGAAGATTGGGGCAGTTTTGCAGCTGCTGGGATCCCAGACCCAGTTGCCAGAGGTGGGTGATGGACTGTCCTTGCTGGTTCCACTGGTGGCAATGTCTCCTGAGCTACTCAGGAAGCCAGGCAGCCCGGCTGGTGGCCAAGCAGCTGATGGGCTTGATGCCCAAACTGCTGATGTCAAAGGCCTGGGTGAAGATCTTGAGTTTAAATAACAAATGTGGTGCCTGCTTAGTGCATGAGATCTCTGGGAATGCTACTCTCTGGTTTCAAGGATATTTTTCTGGGCTTATTCTCTTGCATATCATGAGTAAAGATTCAAATTACTTCTGCTCTCTGTTAATCTGATCAAATGGTAATTGTTTTGCTGAGGTATCCTTTTAAATTCTGTACATTTTATATTTCAAGAGCGGTACAAATAACTTTGGGAGTTACTGAAGGCTTTGCTTTTTAGCTTTGCCCTTCAATGCCAGTTGAAGATGAAGGAAAGAACCATAGTGCTGATGGAAAACAGGTAA
Source organism: Rhadina sibilatrix (assembly GCA_013400275.1). Classification (NCBI taxonomy): domain Eukaryota; kingdom Metazoa; phylum Chordata; class Aves; order Passeriformes; family Phylloscopidae; genus Rhadina; species Rhadina sibilatrix. The sequence goes on along the minus strand of VWYO01014111.1, from coordinate 34,575 downwards.
GTTATTGTTCTGCTCATGGCAAGATTATGGGAGCCAACTAGGCTGATCCAGTTAAAAGGAGATATTTTTTCTAGCAGGAAAAATTATACCAAGGTTTATTTTACTTGTTTTGACCTATTCTGATGCATTTTTGAGTGATATTATTTGTTATTTCTCTGTGTTTATGATGAGAAAAAAAAAAAAAAGAAAAAGTGATTTTAAAACTGTGCACACTTGTTGATACTAATAATAAATCTTAAAATATTTGAAGGAAATATACTTTCTATTATTTTCTAACCTCATCCACACCATTGCCTTGTCTCTGATGTCATATTCAAGAAAATAAGTAATTAAATTAAGAAGTTGATGTAACTGATTTTCTAAATATCTGGACATAGATAATATAGAGACATGCAATGTAAATGTGTACAAATAATTTTCAGCTGCTACAAGTCATATAGCATAAAGTTTTAAAATTAAAAAATTGTCTAGTATACAGAGATATCTACATTGACTAAATAGAGGTGAAAGTCACAGGGGTTTTGTCTGCTATTTGATAGTTTCTTCATTATTTCTCACTTGATGTTTTTATCCACAAATTTAATTTTAGGGAAGAAAATTGTCAACACATGGCTACCAAATATTCTTGGACTATGACCAATAAATTGTGGATGAAGTTGTTTGGTTTCTAACAATAAGGATTTCATGTTTTTCTATCTGTAATAATGCTATTCTATCTGTACACAAAATTTCAAAATTGAGAATATCAGATTCTGAGTAGAAAGCATGCTGTTGCATGCTAGAGGATCACAGTTTTAATATGTTCTGGATGCAAATGAAAAATGAAAGGCTGATGGCAAACCTCATCAATATTTTTTAGCCACCTCTGTTCCAAGTTAGGCAGCAGGAATGTGGAGGCTCACAAACCCTAAAAAGCAGATTTGTGCAACACTGATGTAGAAGCGCTTGAGTACTCCAGTAATAGCAGACATATTTTAAACACTCTTTTAAACTGTTGCTTTGTACCTTCCTTTTCCTGCTTTTACAGTTCATTTAATAGGAGGGGAAGCTGCTCAATGACTGCTTATAGTAATGACTGTTCCTTCTTAAATGATGTGACCTATTTTTCACTTATTTCTATTTCCAGGGTTAGCTAAGTATCCTGGGTGAGACCAGAACCTCTTTTCTCAAAATAGTAAACTAGTATGAAGGATTTGGGGCCACACCTGCAGAATTCCTAAATCATGGACTCTGAGACTTGCTTATGCCCCATTATTAGTGAGATCTAATATTTCTTCAAATTCTATTATAAAAAAAAATAGAATTTAAAAGGTAGAGCAAAAATATAATTAATTTAAAACTACCAATACTTCTTCAAATGACCTAATTTTCTGTTTTCAACATTTGCCAAGTAATTTTTCTGCCCTTAATAAGGGGAATACATCTAAACACCTGACCTTAAATATAGTTAACTTTACATTTCATCTGAGTGTCCAAAAAATGCCTTACCCACCAAGTCATTCTTTTCCCACATTAACTCTGTGCTATTATCTTTTAAATTACTTTTGAATCACTGACATTTTGATTTACTTTTATTAGAACATGTAGATTTTTATATTTTGCATATTGTTAAGAGATTTTTTGAAGCTATGGAGGAGGTACTTTATTACAGGTAAATCAGTTATTAAACACTCATTTTTGTCTTGGAATTTTCTATTGGATCTTCCAGTTTAAGTATATTTATTTTTGCCAAAGCACACTATATGATCAATTGCATTCATACCAATCTATATCTGGGGTAATTCCATTTCAGCACAATCATTTGCTTGGACACATCTTGTAGTGGCTGCTAAGCCAGACAGTGTTAATACAAACACAGTCCCCTGGAGAGAAAGCAGACAATAATATAAACATGCCTCCTTAGAAAGGGAGCAGTTTGGCCAGAGAGAATATAAACACAACCCCCTAAAGGAGAAACCTTGGCAAACAGCTCTCTATGTTATGGTGAAGAGATGTGTTAGTCAATCATACCCCATTGGTTCTTTTTTACCCCAGCTTATTGGTTCCTTTTGGATCCTTCCCCTGACCGGTCCCTTTCCCCATTCCTCTCCCCACTGGCCAAGTTGTGAAACCCCACCCCTAGCTACCCTATAATAAGTATAATCCCACTTGCCTTGGGTTCTCCGGCTCCTTTCTGTTCCAGACATGTGGAATAAATCAGCTCTCCTGGAGATGGGAAAGACTCCATCTCACTGCTTCTCCTCCTGCATCACCCAGGATGGCAAATGCAGCCCTGCTGCTCAGGCAGCTCCTCAAAGAGCAAATCACTCTGCACTTGAGAGTGCACTAGAGAGCAAATCACTTTGCGCTTGACAAGAGCGAAATCACTTTGCACCTAAGGGTGCACAAAGAGCTAAATCACTTTCTGCCTGAGATGCTTGCACCTCTGTCGATCTAGATGTCTTTTTAAAGATGCTTCTAACGAGGAAGGTCATGGCACCTTTTACTACTGGACCAGACCATGACAACATCTAAATTTAGTATGCAGCCTGCAATGCCTAGTCCTTAAATTGTATGTGTCACAAAGCAGAAACACAAACATTGAACTATCAATAGTAAGTATATCAATTCCATAATATCAGTTATGGAAATATCAATTCCATAATATGGATTTTGACAGCATTGCATGATTACCAAATACCTTAATTACATATTAAACCTATCCATGAGGTAGTCACCTCATTTACTCAGAATCAATCAACTGTACTGAGTCTCTGTAAATGGTGATTTTTCAGGTCATAGGTGATGCAAACTAAATTATTTTGTAAAAATATTTTAAACTATTTTGCTTAAAGTTTTTTTTCTGTATTTTCTTGCCCCTGTTTTGTTGCTTGGGGTATTTTTATACATATGTTCAGCACTGACAAAGCATCAGTATTAAGTATTTTGTATTCAGATTTGGGTGTTACCTTTAGAAAAAACAGTACTTGGAATGAATCAGCAAGAGTGTAAGAAAATTAACAGAGAGCTACAATACAGCACTTACGAGGATCTTATGGAAGGTTTTTTTGATGTGTAGTCTATGCAAGTTATGGAGGCTCTCTAACTGGTAATGTTTCAAACAATTTCAAGACCAGAGCTTAGACTGAGTAGTTTCTTCTGTTCCTTTTCAGCTCAATGACCCTGTAATAAGTGTTAAAAAATTAAAATATCATTGGTTTCTTAGTGATAAAAAGGATTCAATAAAGCAGGCATTTGTTTTAAGTTCTAGGAATAATATTATTGAAATATTTCTCAGAGACACAAGGGGTTCTTTGGAAATGCTCCTCAACAAGATCTTTTGTGTGAATTTTCCCTTATCCAGTTAGAACAGTTCAGCATCCTTTACTATTAGTCATTCAATTTGTGAGTATTTGTCTAGAGAGCTATTACCAGTGGTGATGATTTGTTTCCTGGAGGAAAATGGCACTACACTATCTAATCAGCATCTGGAAGAGTCGGTTTTTTTGAGGCAGAAATGGGGAAAACTCAGAGGCATGAAGCCATCTGAGCAGCTCTTGTGAAGGGCTTACCTTCCTGCTGCTAGCCTAAGGAGCCTAATACAAAGTGTTTTTACAAACAGGCTATAAGATGTGGCAGTTCACATGCTCAGTCAGGAGACTGGGTGTTGAGATGCTGAAAATGAAGGAAAAGAAAGGTAACATTCACATACCCACACACACATCCCCACACGCCCTCCCTGAGTTGCCTCATTCTCCTCATCCACAGCTGAGGACCTGAGACTGCAGTTAAGCTACAACAAAAGACAGTAAATGCTTTTGGCTCGCTGCCTGGACTCCCCAGGGTTTGGGAAATAGAGCCTGGATCTTGGCCTCACAGGTATGCAAAAGAATAATGACTCGAAAGTTCCTAAGCAAAGAATATAACATGGAAGTATGAGCATTCACAACATATGTGGCCCAGTTTCAGTGCATATCTTGCAGAATTATTAGAGATCAGTGACTCACAAAAATCCCTGCAACCTTTCCTTATGGGTGTATTCAGATCAGTCTTTGATTGTTGTGTTAATATATATGTAATCATGCTCTGTTCCTCACAGCTGTATCCGGTCCTTTTTCCATAGATCTTCTGGATTGAAATATCCTCAGAGACAATCTTGAGAGCTAATCCCAGCATAGTTGAGCAGTTATTTATTCCTGACAAACAATAAAAAAATTGTGTTGTTAACAGAATTCTGTATGCAACCTAGAGAAACTAAAATGGAAAAGTACAAAACACTGCAAAATTTTAAAATGTTCAGGGAAAGTTAGCTATCCACGGGGAAGTAGATTTTTGTGTACAAGACTTGCTTTACTAGGATTTTTAAAATTAAACAGCTTAGCTCAGTGCAGTGAACCTAAAACAGTAATATATGACAGTCCATCTTTTCAGGTACATTAGCCCTTTAGAAGCCTACCATAATACTTCTGGTCCCTCTGGATTAATGAAAAAAATATTTAGAACAAGAGATCTATCTTTTTACATGCACTGTTCTTTTGCAAACTAAAATTGTTAAAACTTTAGGGGGAAAAAAAAAGGTTAGGGTTTGTTCAGCAGTTCCAATTAATTCACTGTTTCATCAACTGCTTAAAGATTAATGGTGACACAGAAATAGCTTCAGCTGTTTTTGGAATATTTGTTTTCCTGCTCCTACAGGGCCCAAGAGACAATGCTTGAAATGCGTAAATCTTTATACTGAAATTACGTGGCAAAGTTTTGGTAGCAGAGGGGCTAAAGGAGTGGCTTGTATGAGAAGCCACCAGAAGCTTCCCTCATGTTTGACAGAGCCAATGCCAGAGGGCTCCTAGAGAGACCCTACAGTAGCCAAGGCTGAGACCAGCAGCCATGGTGGTAGCACCTCTGGGGTAATGTACTTAAGATCAGAAAACAAAGCCTGTGCAACAGCAGCCAGAGAAGACAGGGGTGAGAACAGGAGAGAAAAAGCCCTGCAGACACCAAGGTCAGTGAAGAAGGATGGGAGGAGATGTTCCAAGTGCTGGAGCAGAGATTCCCCTGCAGCCTATGGTTCAGACCACAGTGAGGCAGCAGTGCCTGTGAGCACCAGAGACGATCTGTGAAGAACTGACCAAAGCTCCCATTCCCCAGCACCTCTAGGCAGGAGGAGATAGAGAATGTAGGAGTGAAATTTTAGGGTATGAAGAGGGACGGAATGGGAGTAAGGTGTTCTAAGATTTGGGTTTATTTCTCATTATCCTACTCTGATTTTGATTGGTAGTAAATTCAGGGTTTTTTTTCTCCAAGTTGATTCTATTTTGTCTGTGATAGTGACTGCTGAGTGATCTTTTCTTGCCTTTATCTTAACTCATGAGCCTTTTGTTATATTTTCTTTCCCCAAACCAGCTGAGGAGAGTGACAGAATGGCTTTGGTGGGCACCTGGTATTCAGACAAGGTCAATCCATCACAGCTGAAATTTGTTTCTTAGATTGAATAAAAATTTCATACATCTTGAATTTTCCTGCTAAATTTTAAAATATTGTTTCATTAATATTATGATAGTAATCACATCTTCATTAAATCGGTTTTAATCTGTTATACAGATTAAAACAGATGCTCATGCCCTTTATATCTGATTGAAACAAATTTTGTCATTGTCTTGGTTTGGGAAGACAGGTGTCTGTCAGGGAAAGCTAGAGTTTCCCTTAGAATGGAGAATATAAACCCCTCACACACCAC
>VWYO01014111.1:13816-28773 GCA_013400275.1 Rhadina sibilatrix | reverse complement strand
AAAAAAAAAAAAAAAAGGAAAAACTAAAAACCCCAATTTTTCTAACTGCAGTATTCTGTTACTGGTTGCCTAAAAGAGCTGGGATGCTTTTATATGATTGTTCCCATCTTTTATTACTGCAAATACCAGAGAAAAATAATGTTATATTATTTGTTTTAAATTGGGGCTAATACTTAGTTTTACTATTTTTTAAGTGAAGCACAAATGTGCCTGCTACCTACAAGTATGCTTTTTTGGGGTTTTTTTTTTTCCTTCAGCTGCCTCCAGGCTCTCTATTTCTTTGAAAACTAAAATGCTGGTGATGCAGGCCTTCTCTGAAAAAAAGAGGCAATGTGAAAATTTGTATTTTAGGCAACAAACATTGTGAAAATCTTTGTCAAAAAGAGCTGTTGATCTTAAAATTAATGGTTATTTTTAATAGAGTGTGATGAAATCCAACAAAAATTATCATATATTTAATTTGAATTGCATTATATTTTCATAAATTATAATTTTGGTTAATTTTTAATGGAGTTGTAATTAAGAATCTTTCACTTGAAGGGCTAAGGGGAAAAAAAGTTATTTGAGAAGGAACACTGCGTGTCCTCTAAAGTGCTAAAATGCCCTTGAGTTCAGTGAATTTCCAGAGTTTATAGACTAGAGCAGCAAAATCTGAGTTTAATCAGAGAATTTTCAACATTTCTCTTACATTCCTTCAATGTTCACAGATAAAAGAGTGAAAACTATATATGTAATTACCTTCACTTTTTTTGCCTTTTATGTGTAACTGATGATGCAGTTAGTTTCTAAACTCCTGAAGCAAAGTCGAGGGACTTACAAGAATTGAACCTTTGTACAAAACTTAATATTTTTCTGTTTTAATGCTGGCAAGGGATATGTCATGTATTTATCCATGGTTACAAAAATAAGCAGTTAAGACTACTTAATAGTAGAATTGATCTTATTTCCTTCATATTTTATATTCTGTTACAATTGTTAACAGCCGATCCATACCTCTGTGGTATATGTTTTTTTAATCCTTTTCAGCATCTGTAAGGAATGTAGTCAGAAATCTTTTGCATAAAATCCTGGATAGGATAGAGTAGGCGATATCTGTAAAATGTTGGTTGAGGTTTCCTTGCTACCACCTTCAACCTGAAGTGGTATCTTTAATAGGGATTGTCTAGACCTATCTTTGTAGACTCATCAATGTGCCTCTGTAGAGTCAGCTGTGCTCTGCCACTGCCCTGTCCCTTGGCTTTCTCCAGCTTTTCCTCCTCAGCTATTCCGCTCTCAAACCGTGGGTGGGTAGTGCTGCCTGATAAACCAGTGCTCAGATTGGTTGCCAGTCCAAACAAGAAACAAATACACAAATCTTTGGCCTTTGAAACAAGTGAATATTGTCTGTGAAGAGGATTAGGTTCCCAGTTTTGCTGTCTTGTCCTCTGTCCATTTCTAGTTGGTTTTGCAGAAGTAACTAGGTCTGGATTAAGGCTCACAGTTTTAGACACCAATAAGTCTTCTGCAGTTTTTGAGGTGTTTTTACAGAAATACAAGAGCCCCCAGTATGCAACAGCTTTTTGTCTCTACGTACGTATTTTTGTATGGCCTTGGAATTAGTTACAGCAGGGGTACTTTTACTACCCTGACTCTGACTACTACTTTTGTCAGATGGTAAATTGTCTTTGAATGTGATTCTGCATCCTGTCCTTTAGTTTTTATATTTCTGCATGTCTGCCAAAGCTCGTTGAAAGCAAGGGAGCATGTAGCATCTGGTAGGCTAAGGACCACTGAAACTAAATACTAAATAATAAATACTTCTTCCTGGTTATTGAAGGTTACTAAATTGTCTGGCTTAAAAAAAAATGCTAAATGAATTAGTTGAGTAACCTTATTCTGAAGGCTGTGATCTTTGAGAGTGAATGTGATATGTAGAAATATATATTGATAAAAAGTTTTTGGCTACATTAATTTTATTCTGGCAGGACTGCAATCCTTTAATCTAACTTAAGGGAGCGGAAAAAAAAAGAAAAAAAGAAACAAAGTTTATTAAGTTCTTTTTGCCAAAAGAGGGAAGAAAGCCAACCCTCTTTCCTGTGTGACAGTAAAGAGAGAGACAGGAACAGAAGGCATCACTAGTCATTTCACTCTCTCTTGTAGAACTCTACTGAAGGGAAAATATCACTGAACAGCAGGGGAAGTATAGAATTCATGAGCAAAGGAATATTATTTTTAATCTTTTCTTCCTAGTGAAATTCTCACAGCAGAAATCATGAGTGCTGCATTATGACTGTGGAGACTTAAAGAAAAAAGTATCTGAAGTGCATTAACCCTTTCTAGTCTAAACCATTTCCATTCCCATGCGAGCATCTGTTCTTCAATAGAAAACTAAACCTTTTCTGACACTGCAGTAACTCATGGGTACACAATGGAAAGTCAGAACTGGTTTAAGGTGGTCCTGCAGTTGGTCAGGTGTGTTTTCCTTATACCTACAGGTATTCAAGTAATATGGTTCTGAAAAACAACTCCTTAGGTAGAGTCAATGTGGCTTGTCATTTGCTGCTAAATCACCTCATATATAGTAATGTTGGCTCTGATCTGGCAGGCATTACTGTGATTACAAACTAAATTATTACCCTGAAAATATTTTCTTCAACTTTCCCCTAAGCTTCCCCATTTTCTTCTAGCTTCAAGCTAGCCCATAAGTTTCCCTTATTTTGTTGGTTAATGAAAATTCTGTCAACATCTCTCTTTATTTTGTTCAACAAGTGAAAACAGGGAGCATCTTGTGCCTTCTTCCACTGATCACAGTGCACTCGCTTCCTGAACAGTTTTGGTTCATCTCTACAAAAATGAGTATGAATTGCACAAAAGCCTGTTGATCTGGATTTGATTTCACAAATTTTTGATTATTTTACAAAGCTAAATTTTTGCGTTGTTCTCCGTGTGAACACTGGTAGACTCTTTTAACACTGGTCCATGTGGTGGTGTGCTGGAACAGTACAATACAACTATAATTTTTCCCACTATACACAATGCAAGTCCAAGCTTTTTGTTAATGATTGCCATTTGAAAGAGAAATTATGCCATCCTTTAAGTTGGGGTTTTTTGTTTTTTTTGTTTTTTTTTTTTTTCATTAACTAGTTATCTTTAACTTCTTGCTGAGAAGGAGCGGTTTTGTTTTGCAAAGGAAGAAGCTTTTTTCCTCTGTGGCAGCATACTGGACAATATGTTCTTTCCTACATTTAGCACTTGTCTCAAATGCCTTAACACTTAATGATACTTCCAAAAGTTTGGTTATATCTATGCAGTTTTAAAATACCCATACATATATACATAGCTAATACACACCAGAGCTTTTTTTTGCATGATGATGGATATTGGATTTCCAGTTTTCTTCAACCCCTAAACTTTTGAAGGTAAATGTTATCCAAGCAAGGAAAGAGAGAACAACTTTTCCAAAAACTCATGCATCTGTCCTTGTGATAAAGTTCATGAAGTGACCTGAATTTCCCAGCCTACATGGCCTGAACTCTAAAATTGTACTGAATCTGAGAAGTCCATAGCACAGATATTTCTGTAATAAGAAAAGAAAAACTGTTCTGTAAGGATTGGTTTTTATAGGAGGAAAAAAAATAGGGCATACTAGTCTGGCTGTTCTGCACACTCATTTCACAGGAAATAGACACAAAAAATAAGAGCCACATTAGTGGAAGGAGTTAGGGTGAAAATAGCTGGCAGGAAATGGGACTCCAGTGGGAGATAAACAGCCACAGCAAAAATGTGTGCAAAGGAGAAATAACAGTCTGTTACCATTGATGTAGAGTAGATACCTTGATTCTGTACTGCCTATGTTTAACGCTGCCTATGAAGTGCACAGAGCATGCCAACCTACTCAGGTTTATTCCCAAGTCAGTATTGCTGGTTTCAGAGATTGCATGTGGTCTGTCACTGTGCCAAATATGGGTAAACACCTTTTCTTTTTTTTTTTTTTTTTAATATATAAGTCAATATCCAATGTCTTTCAGTTAAAAATTTGTTCTGAAAATGCTTAGGGACAGGAACTGTAATTTAAAATTTTTCTTGTTTGTAATTAGAATGCAGTAGTTAATAAGTCTTGGTAACACTGTATTTTAAACAAGTTTTATGTGACATGACCTTGAAGCATTATAGCAATCTCTTCTTAACTTCACTATTATGTCAGCTACATGCACCATATGCATTTATTATGGCTGGACCTAATCTACAGAAGCTTGATCTGTTCTTATCTAGGAAAAATATATAAAGGAAAACAGTTTAATTTTGTGATAATAGAGGTGTAAGCACCTGATGAACATGGTCTTTTGTACTGTTTTTTTATATTGTTTTATTATGTAAGAATAATTGTGGTATGGAAATTACTATAAACAATGCATTGCTTTGCTGCATATAGAGAAGAGAAAACTGAATGTGTCAGGTGAGGTGTTTGAAGGAGCATATTTACTAAGTTGTTCTGGCTGTTGGAATTTCATCTAATTTTATCTCCCTTGCCACTCAACTAGGGAAACAGACAAATAGAATCTGACATATTAAAGAGGAATCTAAAAAGAGAAAGAAAGTGTAGAGATTAATCAATAAGAATATTGATGAGATTAATATGATCAGCATATATTAAGAAATAATATAATTTATTACTCATTTAATAAAAGTTTTGTTCGTCCAGTATAGTGGAAAATAGTATAAAATCCAGAGCGTACAAGCATTCTATCAATCAAGAGTATCACATTTTGTTACTGATAAGATTATTCTGAAATATGACTGACATAAACTAAAAAGCTACAAAGTAGATGACTCTTAACAGAAAGCCATTGCTGTGGTTAAATTTAACATTTTTTTGGGAGAGAAAATTTTCCAGGGTGTTATTCATACTAGTATAAATCATAAGGGAAACACTTCTTTAATTAGGCACATATCCTAAAACAGGGATGCACAGAGATTTTATATAATTGAGCTATTGAGTAGCTCTGCCTTTCAATCTCAAACATATACTCATTTTATACTTGGTCAGCAATTGTCTGTCAAACCTTTCAACACTTCCCTACAGGAATGGTCTGTATTTTTCTAATTCTGGGAAGATTCGGTTTGGTTATTGGCAGAAGTTTCCAGTATAACTTGAAGTTCATCCAATTAAATGAATTCCACATTTCTGGGTGTGAATGCAGACAGCCAAGAGCAGTGCCAACATTAATTTACCATTATATATGAGCATAATGTCACGGAAGGCCAATTTACTCAGTCTGTCTCCCAGACAGCACACAATTGTTACCGTATTTCTGGCAAGATCTTTTCCTAGTCTAGTTTGAGATTATATTCTACTTTATGTGAGTATGTGATAGGGAGGGAAGGGATGGCAGGCACACATCTGAGAGTTTCGTTAATTTCTTTTATTTTGAATCAGCAACCACAACGCAGGTTAATTGATGCTTTATTTGCATAGAACTCCTCTGCTACTACTGAAGTGACTGAATGTAAATCCCAGATTTGAAAGGAAACTTGGCAAAACTGTGCCCTACAAATAGTTCAGAAGAAAATTAGCGTGAACTAAAAGTCCTAGTTTGCCATCATTGTTCCTATGCTCCTGAGGTCTCATCAACATTTTCTCAGACAACAAAATAGAAGATTTAAGAGATCTATAGACCAAGTCAAAACAACTCAGTATGTTAAGCATGCAGCAGCATTAAATGGATTTATTTTTTCCCTTTCCTAATTTTTATGCTTCTTTTAGTCAGGTCCACTAGGTTGCTTGGAACACTCCAAATTACACCGTTTGGAATTTTTCTTCTAAATGAAAAGGTTTTTATATTTAGCTAATTTTTCACTGCCTGTATTATCTCAGTCAGACTGCATATAACCTTTTTTAAATAAATTCGCTGTGTAGTAGAATATGAAGTTATTAGAAATACAAATATCGTAGTAGTTGCAAGATTTTCATTATAGGTAGCTCTTAAAAGGCTATCAGTAACATCTTTAAATTGCTATAACAAGTCACCTACTGCCAGTAAATACCTCAATGAGAAATTATGTCTTTAGCTAGTTAGTTTTATTTAAGCGGATAAGAGAGGGAGATGTACCACATTAAACACGTGAATAAATAAGCAAATGTGATGTCAAGTACCTATTAAAATGATATTTTATGAAATAAAGGCTTGGTATTTTTTATATGGAATCAAGCTGGAAATATTTTGTTGTTAAAATTAGATTTTAAAGATAATTATGGTGTTGTTAAGTAACAGTTTAATACGGTTTTAGCACTCTACGTGTATGTTGCCATCTGGATTATTTTTAAATTGAGATTAGAAACATCTTGGTGAAGTTTCCAGGCATCAGTAGAGAACATCTCAGATACAGGACAGCTTTTTTTTTACTTTGACAGTGTTAAGACTCCCGAGATAACATAACTGAACATTGTTTTACATCATATTAAGAAGCTACCTAAGATGCCAGAAGCATCAAATTTGTTAGAAGTATATTACATGAGCATAAAGCCTTGCCATAAAAAGGGCAGGAAATGATACTGTGATAGTGCAGCTGTTGTAACTGCAGGCTGATACTGAAGGTACTGTGTGTCAGTACTGTCACTGTGGGCCTTATGCTGGGCTTTCTGTTCCTCTCCTGCTCTCCCCAGCATCATGCCTTTCTTCCTTGCTGCTTACAGCTCTTCCCATTCCCTGCCCTCCTCCTGTAATTACTTTGGTAGAGTTGGAGTGATGTTACTAGCATGGCTTCTCAGCACAGGAGCAAAGACATGCTGAGCACCTCTTACTCTCTGTCTATGCATTGCTGTGCTCCCCTTGCTTTGCAAAGTGCAGAATAAGCTGCTCGTATATTAAGTCCAAAGGTGTGGGTTTCAGCTCCTAATTAAAGCACTTGAACTATCATGTCTGCAGCTCAGGATCTCTCTACTGTCAATATCAATCTACGGTCCATGAAGGCTGGATGCTTGTGGCTAGGATTTCCTTAAAGGACATCCATACTTGCTGCTGAGAAAAACTGACCAATAGTGAATTTTGGACTCCATTGATTGCACTGTCTATATCACCATTGCCTGTATCGACCACAGCTTCCTTGACAAGTTCAGGAAATTAGATATGCTTAGATGTGTAAATCTCTCTCTAATAGTCTTCGATCCCAGAACAGTGGTTAAGGAATAAGGAAGGAGGTGGAGTGCAAGGGTTTTGATATCAAAAGACTGAGAAACACAGCAGGCATGCCAGAATTTTAGTGGGCTACTGCCTCTGTCATGCAATAACTTTCCTAAGAGAGATCTCATCAAAACACCTGTATGAGATTGGGTGAGTATTTGGGAGATTCAGAGATACTCCCAGACACTTCCCCTGTCATGCATGAAATCCTAAGGATTCTTTCAAATAAATTGTCTTAAGAATAGCAAAGCATGTAATAATATCTGCTGGGAGGAAAGGTTCAAAGCCAGAGGATTTGGCAAGGAGGGGATAGTTCTGCTCAAAGTGACCTTGCAGCTGGGAGTGCCAAGATTATCATGGTGGCTAACTCCATTTATTGTGCCTAGTGTTGTTCATCCTCTGCCTCTTTTGAGAAGTAGAATTCCTGTGTAGAGCATATGCTTGAGTGTCCTACTGGGGGAGAGAGAGAGATCATAAAGGCACATACTGTGCCTCTCTGCCATCCAGAATTGTTACCAAGCTAACTAAATAAATCTACTCTTTGCATTTCAGCTATGGTTTGGTGTTTGGCCTGGTTACCCATATGTGTCAATTCACAGAACATCACAACTTCTTCTCTATGACTTATGTGAGGTATGGTGGATTCAAGCAAAGCATATTGCAAACAACAATTCCATGAGTGAACCTCATGGCTGGGGGGTATGACACAGGGGATTTTGTTTAAACCAGTAATTCACAGGTTTGCCTGGTTATCATTTAGGCTGGAAAGGAGCTCTGGAAGTCCCTCCTTATTCAGAGCAAAACCAGCTTCAAAGACAAAATTGATCTGTAAACTATCAGCAGCAAACTCAGGCATGCAGGGTCATATTTCCTGTATTTAGCCCAAGCTAACTCAACTTGAACTGCTTGCAGACAGTTAAAAGCAAAGTCAGGAATAGTATAGTACCAGCTGTGTGTCTTCAACAACTTCTTCAACAACTTTCCTTTGAGAAATTCTGCAAGGAAGCAAAGCTGTGGCTGTTAGATGAATTCCCAATTTGCTTTGCACTTGCATCCTGGGGCTATAAGTTTTTGTTATGAAACAAGTGTAATACTCTTGTGCTTTTAATTTTTTTTTTTTTAACAGGATCTGATTTATATAACTTCTGTTGTTTCCAGAGGAAAAATATAAGTGCTCAAAACAATGGTGATGAAAAGACAATGTATATGTGTGTGTATATACATACCACATACACGTGGAATAAATGTAAGAGCTGATTATTTAGCATAGTAGCTTTTGCAATATTTTTGCCTTTTTTTTTTTTACACAATTCATGTGTAAATGCATTTTAAAGGGAAACAGTGTTTCAAAGTTCTAGATGAGAAAATTGGTTAAACTTTCCCCCCCCCTTTTTTGCCATTGTGTATTTTGGTGTTGTAATACAGAAAATTTTATGTCCTATTTCTTGTCCCTCTTCCAGCTCTCTCATTCATTTACTATTACATACCATTTTAAATAATGAATGGAAATAATCTCATAAACTGATAAATACAAGTCTAAGGCTTTCAAAAATCTCAAAATAATAAAATTCAGTTTGTTGTCAAAAGTACTGATACAATGTGAGTTCATTTTGTAATACATAATAAGGAAGCAATAGAAATTCTACCTATATTATTCTAAGACAACCTACATTGAAAAGCTTTAATATTCTGGAAGGAATTTAGAATTCTTAATTTCCCTAACCAAAGAATCAAAATCTTTCTTTTCGACCGACCAAAAACTATTTATGTTTGCTGTACAATTAGTCTAATTCACTGAAATTTGGCAATTTTGCAAACATTATTTATATCACAAAAGATCAGTTGTATTGCTTCATTCCTATGGTTTCATATCATTGTGCTATATAATCTTAGTTTTTTATATTGTTGTCAGTTTTGATCAGTTCCAGCAGATACTTTTGAGTGCTTTTCTAAGTAAAACTTGACTGCTTTATTAATCACCACTCACATATCATCTCTCAATGAAAACTCTACTGAGTCTTTTTTTTACTGCACATAATGTTTTTATATCCTCTATAATCTAGTATATGCTGTTTTGCCAGGCTGGAAAATTGTTTAAAGTTGCATGTCTTTTTTAGTCATTAATTTGTTGACCTCTTTAAATTTGTTTAAAAATATTCTCAGTCTATTGTTGCATTATTCTCTCAGTAGGAATAGAATAATTTAATTACAGGCCCTTGACCTAAAGCAGTTAAGAGGAAACTAGTTTTACAGTCCTGTGTTTAAATGTCTAGAGCTGTCATTTGCATGTTTTAAGAACTTTCCTTTCTTTCTAATGAGCAATTCCAGCACATTACATACTACCACATTATGAAGACCTGCAGCTTGCTATTGTGATCTAGATACCACATTGTATCTGGAATCTCTGATTCTGAATAGCTTTGTTAATCTGTTCTCAAAGACAATGTATTAATGGGGATTTCTAAAATATGCAAAGATTCCATGCTGCCCGCAGTAAACAAAAGCAAAACATAAGACAAAATACAAAAAAGCAAAACAAACAAATGAATAAAAAACTCCCCCATCTCCAATCCACAAGAAAAAATCCCCAAACCAACCAACTAAAAAAATCCTCAGCATAACAACCAACTCCAAGGCTCAATTAATTCTGGCTTGAAACATATTCTGATGCAGACAAATACAGCCCAGTTAAGTGACCATGTACAAGTTTCAGTTCTCTAAGCTTTTCTTCCTTGGAAGATTTATAATGAGTCACTCAGCTGTCATGTGTATATGTCTTAGGATCCTGAAAAACTTACTTCATTACTGATGGACAAACTACATTTTTAGTTGTGGAGAGGGAGGAAAGTTTGCAAAGCAGCTTCCAATACCTTGCTGGTCATTAAGGTGTTGCTAAGAAACAATGGTGATTTTACTTTCATGAATGTATTTTTCATGAAGTCTGAGCAAGAAGCCAGATAACTTTGGATTTATCTAGTGTTTTTGAAACTGAATTTAAAGTGTTGTTCCTTCATGGTGGTGTTCTACTCACTTCAGAACCATAATGGATTAAAAAATAAATATAATTTCACTCAAATGGTATTCCTACATCCCATACGGAGCAACTGGATAAAGTGAAAGCCTCAGCAATTGATGGGGACAAAGAAACCCCAACAGTATTTAAAGGATGCATACATCTTTTATTAACATCCTTTTTTTATTACCCTCAGTCACAATTAGAAACCAGTTGATAAGTCTTTTCATTTATTTTTCTTGTATGGAAGACCTCTGACATAGCTAATTCTTCCCTTTCTTAATTGCTTTTGAAAATCTAATTTCCCTTGATAATAATCAGTTTTATCAAGTTACAAAAAAAAATAATTAAAGCTGTTCATAGCTAACTCATCTCTTGGCCAACAAACTAAATAGATAAACTGTTTAGGAAAGCAAACAAAAACTAGCCTTTATGAATAATGGAAAATTGGTCTTGTATTATTTATGCAAGAAGACATAGTGGTGGTAGAATTGATATCCACACAATCAAATGGCAATGATTCATATTATGGCTATCATTCTATTGAATACTGGTAAAAAGAGAAATATAGCCATTAGTGTCACAAGATCACACCATCTTCCTGAAACTGCTCTGAAAGTGAAGAATTTGCTGGACTGAAAATGAAGAATTAATACAGGCAGTCATAAGGTATGCTGACTTTAAAAAAAACCCTTAGTTGTTGACCTTATTTTTTAAAAAGTAAATGAATACCAGTTTCATTCTTGTGAAAAGAAGAACTGGATATTGTGACCATCTAAAGAACACTGAGGACTATACAGATTTCTTCATTCTTCTGGATGGATGTACAAAGCTAAAATAACAGATTTCTTGACCTCAAAGCCTAATCATTGGCCCAGCCTCTCTTTTGAGTATTACTGTGTTTCAAAGACGATACTTAGCAAAAATTATAAATATTTTCTAATATCATTAGGGAATGCAAAACAGTCTAAATAAAATTAAAATCTTAGTCATTCTCAAGACTGGATGAGAACAAGTCAATGTTAGTAGAGATATTTTAGGTTTGCAACTGTCATAGCAAACAGAACTTTTGAGTGTCTTAAATATTTGTATCATATATGTTATGAAAAAAAAAAATATATTTCTTAATACCTTGACATATACCAATATAGTTGTACTTACCATGTTAGCTGAAGTCTGCATGAATTACTTTTCTCAAAACTCTCAAAGTATTTACTCAAAAATTAAATGGAATTTGGCAGATCTAATTTTTTTCTACCATGCTATGAGAATTTCTATGTTGTACAAAACAAAACCACATACCTTCCATTTGCTGGTTTCCAAAAACAGTCCCAATTGTATCAATGAACACTTGTTATTCTGTCTCAAAATTGATTTACTTGTCCTCACTAAATGTTCATTTGATTTTTGTTTTGTCTTCAGCAATTTTATTTTCCTAAGACTAATTTCTGCCTGAGCTCACTGATGTTATCTATATGTGTAATTACATGTATATATGTGATATAAGTATACACACACACATACATACGGGGTGTGGCCACTGGGCTAGAATAGATGTACTGTCATCTGGTTAAGCAAACCAAGTATTTGCTTGATATATAGATATATTCTCTAGCCTCAAAATCTGTAGGAAGATTACATAACAAAGCAAAAAAAGAAAGGAGTAGGAAAAAGTAAGATATTTTCTTTGTAACTGTTATACCTACTACAAGCTTTTTATACCTACTACACTCTACTAACCTAGTTTTTAATCTGCTTGAAGATAGGGACTTGAGGACAGCTGAATAGTAACAGGAAGATATTAATTTTACTTTATGTCTTTCTAAAGGTATATACATTTTTGTGGAGTCTTCCATGCTGTCAGTTTTGAAGTACATGTTACAAGCCTATATAGTAATAAGCAAAACTAATTAAAGGGGAGAATCTCTGCAAGAGCACCATACTTTCTTTATAGGAGATTAGATGTGGGGCAAAGCTTAGTGCCCCCTGTGCGAAAAAAGATTGTATATTAGAACACAAGAAGAAGCTGATAGGGAAATTTTGAAAGAAAATTATGCAGTAAGAAAAAGTTTTTCTTTACCTTCCCCCTTCTTCAATTTCAAACTTCATTTTTTGGTTTGGAAAGATAGGTATCTGCCAGGGAAAGCTGGAGTTTCCCTTAGAATGAAGAACGTAAATCCCTCATCCCCGCCAAAATATAATTTTGCAATTAAGNCCCCACCTGGTTTTAACAGCTGGTCCATTATCAGAAGGCATCTGCCTCCCTCCTCCCAGAGTTACAAGAGATAAAGAAGAATATCTCCCCAGCTACTTTCAGCAGATGAAATAGAATACACATTTTTGGATCATAACCCAAGACACTTCAGCATAGTTAATGTCAGAGCTCTGGAATACAACAGGGGGTAGATAATTTTTTTTTATATATTTCATGAGTGCTCTGTTGCTAAGACTATAAAAGGCTGATGTAAAAGAGTAGAAACACTGAAAAAGATAAAAGTACAAAGTGTTATATTGAAGATCTGCCTTGACTGTAGAAGTTAATTATACAATCTTCTTTAGGTAACAAACAAACAAACAAATAAACAAACTAAAAAAACACCTCCACACCTCACCATAGAACAGACTTTCTGTGGGATTTGCAGTTTTTCTAATTCTTCTAACTCTGAAATTGCTGCTTCAGTTTTGTTTCCAGGTTTTACTTCCTCCTCACTGGCTACTCGGTGCTACGATTGGCACACCTCAGTGGCTCTGAAAATCTTCACACCTCCTACTGATGGTTTCTGACACTGTTTTAGAAGCACCCAAAATGGATCAATGGCTCCCACATGTAGGTGCTACCTACCTCAGAAAAATTGCATCGAACCATAAATGCAGTTTGCATACCTTATCAAAAATGTAAGGGAAAAGACATGCTCTCCTTCATGCTAAGAATATTTTTGAAAGAGTGTGTTTTTCTTGGAAAGAATTGTAGTGTATTTCACAACAAAGTAGCAGGTCACAGATGAAGCCTTTTTATACCAGGAAATTGTCTGACAGAACAGTTTGTGTGGGTAAAGAAGTAGATCTCACTGACAGAAATCTTTAGACAAACACCTCTTTGGTTTTGTTGTGTTTGGGTTTGGTTTGGGTTTTAAATTTTGAATCTGATGTATCTGTTGGGATTGTTTTCACAAGTTCTAATAACTATTTAAAAAATGAAGATATTTTTAACAGGCAATGGATAGAATCAGGAAGGTGTCAAAAGGAGAACACATCGGAGTCCTATGTTTGCCACACAATTTATGGGCTCTCCAGAGAATAAATCAGGGTTTGCAATAAGTACTGTAATTTTTAGCATGTTAAATAGTAGACAAGGGTGTAGTTTAACCCATATAATCTTTTCTATGTTTTCTAGCCCCCTATTAATATATTCCGAGATATTTCATAGCCTCTGGTGTAATCTGAAGTCAAACATAATCATACTTTACTGCAACAACACCAAAACAAAGAAGCTGTTTTTTCCTTCCTCTCTTTTGAAAAAGTAGAGTTGCTATTAACATAATACAACAAATGTACACATCAGTTTCTGCTAAAACTAAGAAGATCTAACTCTTTTGCTGGGCAGAGAATTCTGCTTTCTCAGATTTCACAGACTGCCTCAAATTTCTTCAAGGATTAGCAAAGTTCTGGGATCCTGATGGATTAATGACACAGAAAAAAGAATCTCCAGTATTACTATTTTTCAGTATTTGTTGAAATAAAGAGAACATACAAGATGTATCAAGCAGGAGAGGGCTAAAAGCATAGGACAGAAGTAGAACTAAATAGAATTTTGAGTCATGAAAAAAAAATAGTGCAATTCAGCAATGGGGAGTGCAATTCACGTAGGATTATGGCAATTAGATTTCTAGTATGTAAAAGCCATTAAGAAAAGGCTCCAAGAAATAAGATTATTCAGTCTACAAACTTTTGTCTAAGAATGAGGGGAGAGCAGATAATGGCCCCAATGAAAATCATCTAAAGATGGATGGATGGATGGATGGATGGATGGATGGATGGATGGATGTAGATAGATAGATAGATAGATAGATAGATAGATAGATAGATAGATATTTTCTCTGCCCTTTGTGGAAAAGTTCAGTAAGGATAGGTTAGCCACTTAGAAAATCCACCTAGGAGGTTGATAAGTCTAGAAATAGATTGAGTGGGTATACTGTCAATTTAAATTCTTGAGTTGCTTAAAAAGAAGTTAAGCAAACAAAGTAGAAGATAAAGTAGTATAGATGCAGGCAGTTGTTTATATGTGACAGATTTCCTTTAAAAGACACATGGTGAGGTGGATAAATCTACTCTCCAGGTTGTAACCAATTTTGTTTTCATATTTGACCCTTCCTCTTGGTGGTCTGAATTTGCCAGCTTTTAATGCTGAAGTATTGCAATACAAATAAAACAGATGCTCTGACCTTCCAGTGAGCTACACAATGTTCAAACAAGGTGGGTTTTTTACCACTATGTAAGTAGGAAAGAAATTGCACTACAGTCAGTAAAGCAGACTGAAAATCAGTTTTGTGTAGTGCCCAAAGGGCTTAGCCTTTGACAGTATATCTTGAAAAAAATTGTCTAGTTATTTTCTTTTGTTTTACAACATAGGGAAAAAATTATTTCTTTTTCAGTAGAACACAAGGACAATAATACCAGCTGGTAATACCCAACTTTTTCACCTTTCTTTCTCTACCTAATGTTGAACTTTCAAAAAAAAAAACAAAACAAAACAAAACAAAACAAAAAAACAACAACAACAACAA
>VWYO01014111.1:0-13804 GCA_013400275.1 Rhadina sibilatrix | reverse complement strand
AAAAGGCAGTGCTCTTGAAATTTTATTTCTTTGGTCTATTGCAAGCATGTAATTCACAGCAGCATGTCAGATGATATAAGAGTTTGAATCTCACAGCTAGAGAAGTTGTGCTGTAGTCACCCACTGCTGTGTTATTTATGAATAGTTTGTAATTTAAACATAGCTGGAGAAGTTCACTGGAACAAAATGTGCATAAAACCAACAAAATTTTATAGAGTTCTTTCTTCTCTTCCCACCATCAGTCCAACTGGTCCATATCTACTGACAGTTTTATAAAAGAGAGGGGCAAGAACTTCCCTGAAGGAAGTATCAGTATCCAAATAATTAGACCTTCATGCTGTTAAATAAACTAATGTACAACCTTTCAAGAATTAACCTATAAATCATTCTTCTCTCCCTTTGCACTCCACCCCAACTGCCATTACACCATTAATCTACCTTGGCATAGCACTGGTCTCTGTTGGTTCCTTAAGTCCACTTGATCTTTGTATGTGGCAATTTATTTTATTGAAATGTAGAAAATAATTATGATCTAAAGGAATAAATTATTCTGCATGATGAACAAAAATGTGTAGAAAAATCTCTTTTCTGTTTTTTTTTTTGTTTTTTTGTTTTTATGTTTTTTCAAGCAGAATTACTGAGACTTCATAGAGGTCACCATGGAGATTTTCAATTTCATACATATTATGAATAGTTTATGGACAAACAGTGAAATAGTTGACTACATATTAAGAAAAACCCTAATCACTGAGTTTTACTTCAGTTTTGCCTGAAGTGTCTTTCAGAATATGGAACTTTAATTCCAAGCACTTCACTATACACTGAATAATACAGGGGGTTTTTTGTTCTGTTTTTATAAGACGTGCATCACTTATTTATGTAGTGGACACTTCATCATTATGTAGAAAGGTAACTTCTGCATTATCTAAGAGTTTCTTTTAAAGTCAATGCCTATGTGATCTCTAACTGTGACAGATTCAGTCAATTCATCATTTATGCTGGACTAGCTTTTCAAGACTAGAAAATTAGCCAGTCTACCATTCACCTGATATGGCTACGAACAGAAGGTAAATTTATCTCAGTAAGTATTGATATTAGGCTTAGTGAGATCTGCTTTGAGAACCCAATTATATATCCTGGCTTTCTTTGATCCGCACTATACAAGATTGAGCAGATTAATGAGTGGTGTGAATCACAAAATATTCATTACATTATACCTATATACATTATAGGATAATGATTTTTTTTTCCATTCTCTTTATCTTAGCTAATCCTTATTCTACTGTGTTCCTTGTGGGAATAGCTTCCACTGCTTCTTACATCAGAGGGAACTTCTGTGGACAGCAGGGGAGAGATTTCTACAAATCCTACCAAGAACTAAGATGTGCAGCACAGAGGTCTCTGAGGCTTCTGTAAGAAATCTTTGTGTTTCAGCTTGATTCAAGATTAATTTGAGATACATGCTTCCTGGATACTGACATCATGTCTTTAATTAAGAGGTATTGAGAAGATTCAAAAATTTGAATAGATATTAAAATCTCTTATTAAGATATCCCATTGTTTTATGCTAGAAAGAGTACCTTCCAAAAGAAGAAACTTCTTGAATTTTGTTTTTGGCCTGTGAGCAATGTTCATGGCCAGAGGAGACTGAATAACATTTTCTGAAGTCCCAAATTGCAGCCTTGTTCTCAGGTTAAATTATAAATATACATATGTTTATTTGTTTTGTTTGGTAAGTTGTCATAAGCATGGGAATGCAAAATTCAAGTATCTGCATTTTTTTATTTTTCAGCCTTGTCAAAATGTAGGTTACTGCTTCGGTTCAGTTCTAGTCCAATAATTTCAGTTACAACTTCTTTTAAATCAAAGGAACATTTTTAGGAACTGAGAGCGAAGGTACATAGTAGGATATTAATTATTTAAACTATTTGTGGGTGTGTTGATCCAGTCTCATTTATTTATTTATTTATCATTTATTAAAAGGAGTCAGCTTTTTCTCCTTTGTTAAACAACCTTGCTATTTGGTTTCTGTTTCATTGTGGGGGAGGGTGGGTTATTTTTTGTTTGCACTAATATGAAATACCTTTTTTATGGTGATCAGCACTTATTCATGAGAGAAAGTGCTGAGAGACAGCACTCTCAAAATATTTGTTATTCCCCCTTTTCAAGAAATCACTTTTGACTGAGGTTATCAGGCATACCTGGTAGGGCCTGGGTACCAAGGCTACAGGTGGCAAAGCCTGCTCTGAAATGAAGTCTTGAAGGTGACGAGCCAAGGCAGAGACACCCTGGGACACTGGAAGTGACCTCAGGTAGGGCAAGAATGGAAAGAACCCTGGAGTAGTGGATGAAATACAGCAAGATGGATGATGGAAAAGCAGAAAGAAATCAATGCAAACAAAACTCCAACCTCCTGCACTACTCCTCACCTCCTTGGAGAGACTGGGACAGCTTCAATGTGACCACAGCAAGACAGTGCTTGTGGAGACTAGGGAAGTGGGAGACAATTCTTTTGTAGGATGCACGAAATCATGATGGTTTTGCCTGTAAAAATGGGTAAAGAACTTTTTACTTCAGTGTACATTGTTGAGACATCCATGTGACATCCCTTTCACTTTTTACCTCATCTTGTTTCCTTATGCAGATCCTTATCTGAGTCCATATACATGTAAATTTTCCCCAGTTGTGTTTTTACAAAAGGTTTTACTTTCTTCAAATGATGTAAGTAAAATGCTCAGTGTGCACTTTGATTTGCTGCTTTTTATGTGATGATGAACCATCAAACCAGCTTTTTTATGATTAAAATTATAATACCAAAAATACATTTAATTATAGTAATTTATAAATTTGAGAATATTTAACCTGATGTTTATATAGAAAAAGGCACAGTTCATAGGTTAAAGATTTTAAATTTAAGTTACTTAAAGTAGCAAATCTGACAGTAGTTATCTAAACTCACTTGAATTTTCTTCTCAGCCAGTTCTAATAACTTAATGGATTATGCTGGTAAAATGCAAATATTCCAGTTAAGTTAGAAATCTCACAAGCATTTTGACAATTCTGTTTTATAATGCTGTAGTATAGCAGATAAAGAAAGATTGAGCTGTTTGAGTACTGAGAAATTCCATATTTTTAATCTATAATTCCCCTCATTTTGGAAACTTGCAAGGGAAAAAAATTGCTTCTGTTATTGTCATTAGTAATAGCATTCTTAAAATGTCTGTTTGCTTATCTTAATTTGGTTCTCAACTCCTTTTCTATTTCAATAAAAGGAGCACACACTCACAGCATCAATTTTACAGGATTTATTTTGAGGATTTGATTTTAATTATTATTGTAGCATATTTTGTTCTTGAAAATATGTTTGAGGTTTCTAGCTGCACACTGCTAGAAACTTCCAGAACTTCCTTTGCCTTTTGGTTCAAATGACTTTTCTTTTATAGCTGATAAGCTTTGTTTGTGGTTGACTTTTAACACTCGATTATACCCTGAGTAAAGTCTGAACACTTCTTACCTAATTAAGGAGTCAGGCTGACATGTTTCATGCGTATAAGTGTATCTGACTTGCATAAAACAGCTAATTTTTCTGCCCTAAAATTGAATACTCAGGTGCTATTCATATAAACTACAAGTGGAAAGCTATACCATGCTGTTTGGATATCAGTGCCAAAGCTATTCGGAACAGCTAGAAGTATCTTTTTGCTAGAACTGTTTATTTTAAAAGAAACCATTACAGATTAAGTAAGGCTTGCAAGAAAATATAGACATAAGGAAAACTGAGATGGGAGGATGTATCTTTATTGGTTGCATGGTAGTAAAATAGCTGTGAAGAAAGCTCTATGTTGATTTACATGCAGCCTACCACTACATAACGAGCACCTTGGGCAAGCTTCCCTTCAGTCTAATCCTCAGAGCTTTTTATGGCGAAGTTCTTGTGAGTTTGCTCCCCTACCCCACTGTCAGGAGGGCAGTATGCTGCCAGTATGCAAGTTAAGCTGGCAGAGTGCTGCCAGCCAGATGACCAAGACAATTAACTGTCAGGGATGGCACATCTCCGCTGTGCTTCAGCCAAAAGCTGCCAAGAGTCTGCAACTTCTCACTACCAGTGAAATTCCTGATTTTATTTCTTTTATCTATGCCTCAGCAGTAAAGTCAGGAAAATGAACATCCATGCTTACTCAAAGATTCACTCTCAAATATTTGAAATGGTTTGAGAGTGAGTGCTATTTCTGGAGCAGATTATCATCATGAGATATTTACCATACGAGTCTTTTAAACATCCTTATAATTGCTATGCAAGCAGGAGGAATTGGTTTAAAAATTGAATGCGTTAGAACAAGTAGTGAAACCTAAGCACAACAGACATGGCAGAGTCTCTTAGATTACAGCACAGACATATGAGTTGAAGTGTGCCTGAGGGTTGCTAAACTAAACATGCTTGTCAAAGCATCCAATTCTGATTGAGGATATGAGTAGATTGAATAAGAATGTTTACCTTAATATTAGTGCAGGACATACAAAAGTGTGTCTTGGTGTTGTTACAGTCAGTAGTGGAACTGATGACACCCCCTTAGGAAGAGCACTAAGTGTTCTTCTTACTTAAGTAAAACATGTCAGCATAATCTAGGCTAAAATAAATGTGAACAAAACTATTTTATTTTAAATATAGGGTATGTAGCCCTCATGAACAAATCTTTTTTTCCTCTATTTCTCTGATTCCTGGTGTTTTGGTGATCTGGCAAGCATGATCTGAACAGCAGTGCCTTTCATCCTCAAACACAGCCATGCATCCCAGCTCATTTGACAGTAACTTTCTTTTCCAGGAATGTAATTCCAATCCACAATCAATAAACTCATGGTTGTTCCAAATGCTACCATTTTTCCTCATAATCGTTATCAGTCAAAACTGAGTACTGCAGGATTATTCATCACAGACTGTTGTTTCTGGCAGTAGGATCCTTCCAGTTAGCTATTACATATAGCACAAACCAATTTTTCTAGACCTGAGGAATAAGTTCTTACTGTATGTTGCCTTACTAGAGAAGGTAATACAGCAAGTATGTGCCAGAATTTCTGTATTAAAATATAAAAATGGCATAATTTCCCAGGGCATTCAACCTGCTCCTCTGACTTGTCTGACTTTTGACAGAGCTTCTGTAGTCTTCAGGGTATGGTAATCTTCAGCAAGGAACCTCTCATTCACAGATATTAAAATCCAGTTCATTTTAATTACAGGAGCTTTCTGTCTGTCTTCAGTGTTTTCTTTTAATTTTATGGGTCTTTTCAAGGATCATCTCCTTGGCCTGTTATCCATCACCAGCTGGATACTTCTTTTTGTCATACAAATTTTTTTTTTTTATGTAGAAAACTTTGAAACTCATTTTTGTGATGAACATACCGATGCCTGATAAAAACTAAGATGATGGAATGTTAAGGGGGCATAAAAGATAATTTTCCCCCAATAAAAAACGTCAAATTTAATTCTTCCCCTGGAGAAGACCAACTCTTGTAATCAAGTCCACATTCATTAGACATTTTCAATAAGTGTTTTCTGTGGGATCCTTTGCATACCAGTGGTTGCTGTGACAACCATAGTTTGCCCATTCAGGTTATTTTCCCAAAGCACATAACAAAATTATCTTTTGCCTCCAAAATTCCATAATATGTTCAGCTCTGAAAGCTGGTATATCTCCCTAATCTTAGACTATTTTCTTTCTCCTCTCTCTGTTTTGCGTCTTATATCCTACCAACCTGCCAGACATGCCAGGCCTAACACATATTTAATGCATCTCTACAACTCTCTTTGATAGTCAATTCACCACAGGTAGCCCTTGCTAAAAAAGTTTCCATTCCTAATTTTGGATGTCATAAATATTGCCAGTTCCAGTAGAGCAGAAACACTCTAACTACCTGGAAAACATGCTTGTTTCTTTTCCATTATTTTGTTAGAAAGAAGTAGAATTAAATTTGTTTATTTCTCCCTGTAAAATTAAAAAAAAAAAAAAAATCAGTATCGGTTGAACTGTCTCTTAATAGGTCTGGTATTTGATGCTTAAATTGATTAGATAATTTTCATTCAAACATGAGAATAGTGCCACTGTATCATAACAGGCAGATTTCCAGAAAAGTTTAAGTTTTGACATATTTCTCTGAATTGTTTTTCACATTTCAAACACGCTTAAGTAAAACATGTCAGCAAAATCTAGGCTAAAATAAATGTGTACAAAATTATTTTCTTTTAAATATGGGGTACGTAGCTTTCATGAAGAAAGCTTCTAATAAAACATGAAATTTCAGTATCCAGTTTTCCACCGTGCTGAACCTAAAAATATTGTTAGTTTAGGTTATTCACGTTTATGATCTTCTGAATTTCCCCTTCCCCCACTCACCCCCAAATGAGCACTAACATTTCAAAAGCTCAGGATTCTATATGTTTCCTGTTCAGATGAACTTAATATAAATAACCTATATCCACTTGTCTTTCACTAGTAGGGAATATAACCTGCATTCTGCAGTGCTATCACTGTTTTCCCATGCTGTCTGAGGGGGTTAAGTACATCCTTGGTTTTTGACCATGCAATGAATGTACTTCCTATTTCAAGTTTTATCAAATAAATCTCTTCTAATCTGCCTTGTCATTAGATGTGTCTATTCTCTGAAAAGCCTCTAGCGGTGCAAGTTAACCTTCCTACCCTCCAAGAGGTTGGGACCTTTTGCTGTCCAAGATTCCCCACAACTCTTTGAACAGAGCTGGTACAAGATGACAACTCTCTATCTGTTTGCCCCTTCCAGTGGCACAGCACTGCACACTGCTTGTCTCAGCACCTCCTGCTTGCTGTCCCTGCAGCTCCTCTTCCCTTGGATCCACATGTGCAGTGTACCTGTGGGCAGCTGTTTGCTTTAATCTGCATTGGCACAGGTTTAATACAGCAATATCCCATAAGTCTGGTGCAAGAGTGGCATTATTACCAGGGGGCTGGATGAGTCAGATGAGATAGACTAACAGGTGTTACTGAAAGCACAATCCTTTAGTACAAAGTGCCCATCCTTACGCAGCTGTAATGAGAAACCCTTGCATAAAATGCTTCCACTTCCCACATTGGTTTTATTCTTTCCTTTGAGCAATCCAGAGGCATGTCATGCAGAAGCCTTTTTTTTTAAATGTTGCATGATAAATAGCAGAACTTGGATATTTCCAGATGATATGAATTGTTTTGAAATGCTTGCTTTATAACATCATATCAAATGATTGTGAATCTGTATTTAGTTTGCAACAGGAAAATATTCTAAGTGTTTTACCACCTTTGTATGTATGTAATCATCCCTTTCTGTTGGCATTAAAACACTTTTTTTTTTCCTATGAATATAACTCACAGCTTCTGCTACGAAACATCACTTCTTTTCATCTCTGTATTTATGTGTTCTAGAAAGGTAGTGTCCTCATATGGGATTGAACTAGATGGTCTTTAAGGGTCTCTTTCAACCCCAGTCCTTCAATGATAGTTATTAGTTTATTTCTTTTTATATTAGCTAAGCTGCTAAGAGTTTCTGGTCACTTTTAACATCATCTTTCTCTCCTGGAACATCCTATCATAATTAGAAAGTTGTTTTGCATTCTTCCCTCACCTAGCACCTCATAATAGCATAATCCTTCATTTTTGTTCTGGTTAGTAAAATTATGCCATTAACTAGGACAGCGTGCCACTGACTTTTCTGCTCTAATACACGAAAACCTTTCATGTGAAATGTAACTTTTTCTTTTCTGTATTTATTCTGACAAGGTTCATTTTTTATCTTTATAAATTATGACATATTAACACATATTTTCTTACTGAATTAGAGTTATTACACTACAGAGCTCCCAGTCTGACAGCCATTATAGATTCTACATCAAATACTACTGGTTACTATGGCTGTAATATTATCA
Organism: Rhadina sibilatrix; assembly: GCA_013400275.1. Lineage (NCBI taxonomy): Eukaryota > Metazoa > Chordata > Aves > Passeriformes > Phylloscopidae > Rhadina > Rhadina sibilatrix. Next base: position 5,877 of record VWYO01014111.1, on the reverse strand, counting down.
CTATGTATTTCTTGCTGTAACCGGGTATTTTGAGAAAAGCTCTACAAGATTTTTTAGCAGCTGTTAATAAATTAATCAAACACATTCTTCAAATGTACCATTACATAAGGATGCCTGTGTGTTATGTATAATAGCTCACTTGTGTTCTTCACTGTCTAATCTAAATCTACATTGTTTATTGCAAATTGTACTCAGGGGGAGCTGCAGTTTAAGTTATGCTGTACCACACAGCAACAAAAGATTGAAAAAGTCACCTGAAAAATAGCTATTCACTAATTGCTGTATAGTTAAACTACAATGAGCTGGAACCCCTTTTTAAAATTATTTTTTATGTGATCATTCTGTTCGTTTGAAACCTCTAATGAACAACTAAAGGCAGATGAGTTCTTCCCAACTGGATTCACAGATAATCAAGTAATTGTGTTTTCTTTTTACTTTCTATTTCTTTTTTCTCATTGCTATTGGCAAATAAGTTAGAAGGACTCCAAGAATGTTTTGATCTTTTAGATATTCAGGTTAGTAATGTTTGCCATTTGTTTTTAAATGATAATATTTTGTTCATTTTTTGCTTATTTTTGGCTGGCATGCTTCTCAACAAACCAGGAAATTAGCAAAGAGAACATATGAAGCAAATTTCTTCAAAAAGCTGAGGTCTTAAAACACAAGATATTAGCAAATATGTACGTAAATTCTAAATGGAAGATTTAATACAGGATGTAGTTACTCACCTAAATGTGTTGCCTATATTCTCATGCAATAGTGTGTCTAATGTTTATTGATTGCAGGCTATCTCTTCACTTCAAAATCCAAGACAAAATGGATTAATAGATCCTTTAGGATATATACATGTAGTATAAGAAGTCTCTGGAATCTCAAATTTCAGTCCCTGAAAAAAAGAAGTGGCTGAACCTGTTACTTTTGAACCCCACTGGACCCTCTGAAGTGAGAATGGGTAAGTGCATTATTAGTGCTGCAATGTGTCTGATTGGACTAGTTTAAGGCTACACTCCTTCAAATTCCCTCCTTGCTTTCAAATTCCCATTTATCCTAATATTCTGCTACTGTTAATTTCCAGTAAGATGACTGATTAGCCTGCTTAATACTCAACTATCAGTTTACAAATTATGATCATTACAAACATGGTGCTCCACAGAATTGTTATATTGTTATCAAATATTTTAAATTAGCCTACTAGTGCCAGTGAAAATCATACAAGTTCTTATTAAATAGATTTGCAACATTATACAGGAAAATGTAGAGAGTAATAATTAAAAAAATATATATGTAATATATTTTATAACTATCATTAGCATTCTTTGAATATGGAAAGTCTGAGTTTTAGCTCCATTTCCAATCAAATTACCAAACCTAGAAGATACATGGTAGAACAAACCACTTCACAGGAGTCACAACTGAATCATAGCAGGAATTTCTCCACTCTTTCCAAGGGTCATGGGATCAAGAGTGGCATCTGTATTTTTCTGAAGAAATTTGCTAAACTTACTTATAAATTCTCACTTCTTTTCCACTGAGTCATTCTTTACATCTACTCTCAAATTATTTTGCTTATTGCATAAACAGTCTGACTGAACATGATCACATTAAGGTAACATTTTTAACTCCTTTTCATAGTTTTGAAATATTTAATTGTTTAAAACATTTTGAATTACAGGAGGTACTCCACTGACCAGATTTATCAGGAACTAAAAGTCTAGCATGAGATATCACACTTCGTTGGCTACTGTTGACTCTGCAATGTAATTTGACAGGAAAGACAGGTGAATGATCTCCTCTGAGATTTGTGCCACTACATAAGGCAGCCTTGCTGAAATGTGCAAATGAAAAAAAACTAACAAACTTGCTTTAAGACTATTAAATCTGTCAGGTGAGTTGGTTTGAAAGTGACTAAATTGTAACTTTTTTTTCAGTTTCTATCATCTCACTCTATTCCTCTTCATTTTTCTTGTCAGTTTTAATGCAGATGAAAATAAATTCAGCCAAAACAAGTGTTTTCAATGTTCTCAGAGCAATATCTTGAATCTATGAATAGAACTAGAGGTTAAAAGTCACCATTATCTTGTCCTTTGTGCCTTCTGTTAATAATTTCAATTCCCAAATTATATTTATTCTTTATTTAAAGATTTCTAAAGATATAAACTGACCATAGGCCTAGGTATTTTTCTTTACATAATACCACACCTTTAAAAATATTTATTAATTTAAACGAGTTTGGGTTTGGCTTAATATACACTCTTGTAGTTATAAGCTTAAATTCTAATTAATCTCTTTTATATTGCCAATAAAATCCCTGAAAGAAAGAAGTAAATTACTTTTCAGCTTTCCTCTCAGTAAACTGATTTTATTTTTTCAGTCCCTAATATTTTCCTTGACTTTTCCTATTATTTTAGATTACAGTAGTGAACAGAGGTCAGAAAATGTCATTAAAACTACTCACAAAGAAAGTGATTATGAAAAGCTGATTTAGGTGCTAGTTTTTCTTCACTAACATGGGCTTCTAATGAGTATGTTTAATATGCTTAAAGCTGATGCTCTCACTGTTTCCAACATCTTTACACCTGCAATCTGATATGCAGTCTGAAACAACCTTGGAACGAAATCAAACATTATAGACAAGACCTCTTGGAATTTCTTGGAGAATTAGCAAAAAGGAAAGAATTCTGGAAGCTTTCAAGGTTGGAAAAAACAGTGATGCTGAATAATCCTCAGTTTTATAGAAACCACATATTTAAAGGACCGTGGCAATCTTCATAGAATCTCTTGGAATATTAAAAAAATATTAAAAATACCCAAAGCAAACAAACAAATGTGCAAATGCTCTGGAGAATACAAGAGGGCAAAAGGACTGTGTTAAGACTTTTTAGCTAGTGTATAGCAATGAAATTAGAGAAGCTAGACAACCTGAAGGAGAATGGATAGTTTACATTCTCTCTATTTGATTTTGTAGCAGTGGAGTAGCTATAAATAATGATCTGTGCTTTATGGAGGCCTGATCTTTGTGGGAAGTTGCTTAGGGAATTCATTAAATATTTGATTTCTATTCTGCTGCTCAGATTCTCCTTCCTGTATAGCCAAATAAGTTAACCTTTGCTATGGTGTTGAACCTCTCACAAGGAGATTGTTAGAGGAAGAACTGTAGCTGATTTTTCTTGTTAATTTAGATGACAAGTATAAGCAGACATGGAACATGACAAAGGTCCAGAACCAAATTTCATCTACTGATTTAACTTGATTTAACAGTTAAAAAATAAAATATAGTTTACCATCTTGAAAGTTGGGAAGAATATCTCTTGATGATAGGTTACTGAATTGTTTTCCATTGTACTTTGACAGACAGCTAGCCTTGTTGAACATCATGAGATCCCTCTGGGTGCCATCCTTTCCCTCCAGAGTATCAATTGCACCACTCAGTTTGGTGTCACCAGTGAATTTGCTGAGAGTGAACTCAGTCCCACTATCCCAGAGATATTTAACCCTGCCAATCCCAATACCAACCCCTGAGGAGCACCACTTGCCACTGATCTCCACTTGGACATTGAGCCATTGACCACAACTGTTTGAGTGCGGCCATCCAAACAATTCTTTTTCTAGGGAGTGGTCTGCCCATCACATTCATGTCTCTCTAGTTTAGAGACAAGGAAATCTTGCAGGCCAGTGTCAAATGCTTTGTACAAGTTCAGGTCGATGACAGCGGTTGCTCTTCCCTTATCCACCAACACTCTGCATGCATCATAAAAGGCCACCAGATTTATCAGACAGGCTTTTCCCTTAATGAAGCCATGTTGGCTGTCATCAATCACCTCCTTATCTTCCATGTGCCTCAGCATAGCTTCCAGGAGAATTTGATCCATGATCTTGTTGAACATAGAAGTGGGACTAGTGGGCTTGTAATGTCTCAGAGATAAGAAGCAAACTTGATTTCAGAATTTTTTCTTTGCAGTCTATAAGTTCAAAGAAATTGCAAAGCTTTTAAAAAAAAATAGAAATAATTACAATGGGATTTCAAGCAGCTCTTGTATTTGAAAGCATAATGACTCTTGTCCCAGTCTCACTGCTTGCTTGGGAGTTGAGTTTTACCTCAGAGGAAAAAAAAATAAGGTATGGTACAATATGCAGTACATGAGCTAAAACCATCTCACAGACTTCCTCAGGGCAAAGTTACCTGCACAATACAGGTAAGGAACTGGGATTTTTAACTGCTAACTCTTAGAACTTTTCAATATAACAGAGAGAGGGGGAAAAAAACTCTGCTACTGAACTGTATATGTGCCACCTGGGAATAACTTCAATACACAGCTATATTATCTCTTCGTCAAACTAAAATCCATTTTGACTTCATTTGCATTTTTATTTAAACCCAGACCAAAAAAAAAAAAAAAAACAAAAAAAAAAAAAAAAAAAAAATAAAAAAAAAAAAAAAAAAAAAACCAAAAAAAACCAGGCTTGTCTCTACTAATGTGTATTTATTAAAAAAAAATCAAAATACTTATCTAGGAATAGAAAATTATTTGTATGTACGACCAATATAAAACTCAGAATAGCACAAAGATTTCCTTTTCAGAAAATATTGTTCTCTATGTTTTTCTCTCTCTCAAGTATGATGTGGAAATTTCATTTCTACTATCATTACCATAGAATGCATATTTCACACATAGATTTACAGGCAAAGTTTTCATGTCCCATGTATTGTTAGAGCAGAATTTATTTTTCTTCAAAAAAGAAAAAAAGAAAAAAAAAGAAAGAAACAACCTAAAAACCAAGAAATATGGTAATAAGAGGTAATCAAGAGATAAAAGCACAAAATAGGTCTACAGCAACAGTTTCTGTCTGTTATCAGACTGCACATGAACAGTCTGCTAACAAGCTGGAAAATGAAGAAGAGGCCTAGAGGTCACATCCCAGTTCAGCTTTTTACTCATCAGTGAGTTGTCCTGTGGGAACCCATTGTATCTCAAAAGACAGCTGATGGCTCAAGGTGTCAAGTTAAAAATGAGTACAAATATAAAGGCTGGATAAAAGCTCTAAGATTCTGCAAGAGTTGTTACAATTGCAGAGACATGATACAGAAAAAAAAAAAAAAAAGTGAGTCTTCAAGATTCCAAACAAAAAGGAAATCTTAAGACCACACACAACAGCAGAAATTCAAGATAGTCACTAATTTTACCTGTAACAATGTTTACCTGTTTTTTCTTCCAGGAGAAATATTTTTATACTATGAAATTACATTTTGTACAGTAACTTCTCCAGTGCAAGGCTGCATACTCTATGGGATAAATTATATGGATATATAGATTTTTTTTTTGATGAGTGACTCAAGCATTTCTAGGACCTGAGTGGGGTGGTGAAGGAAGACTTGTTTCAAATACAGATTTTTTTTTTTAAAAAATGATTATTTCATAAACCAGCAAGTTTTAAAAAGCTGCGCCAGGGGGCAGCATCTTTTTGGAAAATGCCTTTTACACTTTGCTGCCAAACACTTTCTCTTCTCTAGGGGTTGCAGAAATTGTTAAAAACTGTGATAATGTTTTTGAAAGGATTTCTAACTTGATTTGTCAATGAAATTTGAATGCATCTGACAAGTGGCAGAAGGTGATGAAGTGGTGATCAGACCAAAGACTATATCATACAAAGGGCAGCAACAAGTGCTAAAAGCACATTATTCTGGGGCTGGACCCACATTAATTGTAATGCACTTTGTATCTCAGCTGAGTCATGAAGAAACTTGGTAGGCACCATAGCAGCATTAAAACTCTATAATAAGAGTGTGTAGCAATGCACTTTTCTGTTCAGGGACAAATAGTTGCAAATATTATCTTCGCTCCCCAGAAGACGTGAGAGATGCTGTCCTGGGTTGTGGAA
>VWYO01014107.1:514634-575614 GCA_013400275.1 Rhadina sibilatrix | reverse complement strand
TTTTTTTTTATTTTTTTTTTTTCTTTTTTTTTTTTTTTTTTTTTTTTTTTCTTTGTGTGCTTCACAGAAGAAGTGTTCACCAGAGCCACAGTTTTTATTTGGGAATACCATCAACTATCTGGGCGTAGTTGCCCACTTGAGAAGTTTCCACTCACTACAAAATAATAAGAAAAAATTTTCTAAAGGGTTTGTGGGAACTTGTTATGAGACCCTTTGAAAGAGGCTTCAGCAGGAGCAGTTTTCTGTCTGAAAATGTTTCCAGGATGGGATGGGGTATGCATGAAGTGGGGAAACCAGAAAACAAAATCAACAAAATCAGTAGCCACTGTTAAAATGCGTGAGCCAGTAACTTTAGGGTTGAGATTGGTTTGGGGGGATTTGTTCAGATTTTCACAATTCTGTTAAGCAAGCAAATGGATAAAACACAGAATACATATTTTCTGGGGTTTATGTTTTGCTTACAGTACATGCTCTCAGATTTTACTGGTGTAAAGACTTGTCTTCTTTCCGGCTGGTCAATACCCAAGCTGATCTGGCTGGGGGAAGCCTGGCTCACAGAGGTGCTGATAAATCATCCCAAATGGCAGGGGTTTATGCCTTGTGTTGGAGGAGCTCTTAGCACAGTGCTGTGCCACTGCTGCTCCTCACTGTCCCTGGAACACGAGTCAAAGATTTGGCTCTTGGTTTATTCATCAGGGAGGGATGGCAGCGCTTGGGGTGAAGCAGGGGGCTGGGTGAGCAGCACCTCAGGATGCTCTGGGGAAGCCACCTCACCTCCAGTGCTGCTTTCTCCCCTCTGAAAGAAAAGCATCCTGAGATTTCCTGCCTGTGGGAAGTGTCCTGAGGAGCAGGAGCAGCAGGTATGGACAGCACGTGCTGCGGCATGGCCGGACACCGGCAGAGTCCTGCTCTGCTCCCAGAAGCTCCCTGCAGCCTCAGCCGGTGGGGATTTGTTTCCTCATGCATTAAAGTGATTAGTGGATCCAAGAAATAGTGTTGATGTTGTGTATGTACTGTGAGGGACTATCCTGGAAGCCTAGTGCTCTGCTTCAGGTCTGCCATGGCTCCTCAGACAGCCTGGGGCTCTGTGCTGCTGGAGGGAGGGCACCCCCTTTGGAAACCTGGGGGCAAAAAGCACAGGCCACCACCTCTGATTGTAACCACACAGGCAATTGTGAGCAGCAGTCTTCAGTTTATCTCCAATTTATCTCACATTTTCATTTCTAAACCCCATTAAAGCCCTAACAGTGTTCCTAGAAACAGCTCTTTAGATTCTCACTAAAGATGCTCTTTCTCTCAGACATGTGGTGCTAGCCACAGTGAAAAAATTTGGAACAGCTGAAAATATCTGTGCATTATAAATTTTTTACAGTAACTGCATCTGTAATCTGTGCTATGGACACTTCCAGAGATTGTGTTGCCGCAGTGCAGAGTTTCAGAAAGCTTTGCTGAGATTAAGTGTTTAAAAAGAAATGTTTTTAATAACTGATGAAAGGGGTGGATTCTTTTGGTTGGATGATAATACTACTGGTGATAAATTAACAGTATGGAAAGGATTTAAGGATTGTATGGTCTAAACTTCAGATTTCAGAAATGATAAATCTGGGTTCTGCCACATTCATAGATCGGCAAATCAAATTTATCTAAAGAGCATGAACTCTATTTTTTGAATTTTTCCTGCACTGAATACCTTCAAAATAAAGAAAAATGCTCTTCATATCCCTTCATTAGCATGTAGTGTGACATGACAGATTTATGAAAGACATCTCAGTGCTGGAGTGCCCTGGTGTTTTATCCCATTTGGTAAATAGCATGGTGATGTGCTGGGCACTCAGGTTTCATTCTGGGTCCCATTCATCATCCTGCTATGTGATTCCAGACTATTGCACTCCTTTGTCTCAGTTTACCTGGGTATGAAATGTTGGTACTGCCTCCTCCCACTCTCATGAAATGTAATTAAGTTAATGCATGAAAGTATAGTTTAAGTACAAGTTGCAGCCCTTATTTCCTAAGGTTTTAATGCATGTAAGGAAAAAAAAATTCCTTCTTGGTCCACTTCAGTTTGTGGTTTATTTTTGGTTTCTGCCTTTTTTAGTTCTTTTTTTATCTCCCTCTATAGCTGCTACAAGAAAGTCAGGAGAATGTGACATTCAGTGAGTGACACCAGAGCCGGTGGAGGAGGGAGGGCTCTGAGTGTAAGCAGTGATGCTGGAGATCATTAACACTGCTATTTATAACTGTAAAAACTGGGTTTCAAGGGGAAACATCTAGGCTTAGCATGGCTAATTATACAGCTGTTAACTAATCTAACAGTGATCCTGATTCCAGCAACCCTTGGCACTGACACTTCAGGGCGCTGTGTGGGGAGCTGATGCGGCACTGAGCCCGTCAGGTGTCTGCTGCCTGCCCAGCCTCCCTGCCAGCAGGGTGGAGTGGCAGGGGACACCTAACACCTTCCACTGCCAGTGTGGCCATGCGAAACACTCCTCTTCAGGCAGGGTAAGGCACCTGGGCTGGAGGCTTTAAGGAAATCTCCAATTACCACTAAAGTCAAAATGACAGAGCGGGAGTTACCGGAGGATTTGACAGCTGCTGAATCCTCAAGAGTGACTCTAGACACACATACAGTGTTTGCATTATTAATTTAATGTCTTTGCACTTTGTAGAAGTGTTTTCTGTAGAAGTATTGCCTCAAGGATCTATCTGCATAGATTTAATGCTAAGATCAAGGTCTTTATTTCCATTTAAAGGCATAAATTAGAAAGCAATCTCACTGAAAAAGCCTGATCAGTCACAGGATCAAATGGATTCATCAGAAGTGTGTGATGCGCCCTCCTGTCACTTTCCCTTCTCCTGTGTTGAATCCCTTCCTATTTTTGAAGTTTGAAGTCACTCAAGTGTGACCTATTTTCCTGTTCATGTTGTCTGATTGCATTTCCCCCTGTTTGCAGGTGGGAGATGCTTGAAAGGAAGGCAAAGAGCTGTCCCTCAGGCAACCCTGCCTCTCACTGGCTCCTCACTTCATGAGGGGCTCATGAGCAGGCAGACAGGGGCTTAAAGGCCCTGAGTGCACTGAATTATTGTCAGAGAGGTGGTGGTGTACACATTGACCTTATTGTAACATTTATAGCTCCAAGGCAAAGCAGCAGAGCCTGCAGCAGACAGGTTCCCATTCAGGACTGAGAGCAGGGAAGTTTGCTTTCTGCACTTGCTGGTGTTCCTGTTGTTAGTTTTCATGTGTGAGTGGTTACCTTTACTTTCTGTTTTCTCCAGTATTTGATCCTCACTGAGGGCAACAGGAGGTGGCTCAGTGGGAGGTAAAATCAGTTTGGGCCAGAGCATGGCATAGGTGTGAAAAGCTTTTCATGTTTGCTTGCTGGAGTGCATGAGTAGAACAAATTGCCTGGCTGAGAGTCTTCTGAAAATGTCTTGTATTTGGGATGTACAGAATTTTTTTTATTATTAGCTTTTATTTGAAAAAAAATTATGTGAGGCATATTTATCTCCCCACCTCTCGTGGTTTTGCTGTTGTGTTACTTTGGTTTCCATGCATTCTGTGAGGATCCATTGTCTCCAGTCCTGCCAAGTGCTCCGGATCACTGCCTGACAGAAGTGCTCATTTTCTCCCTTCTTTCCCTCCATCTCAGCCTCCTGAGCTTCCACAGATCAAAGGAGAGTTCTGTTTTATTTTTAAATTTGGTGCTTATTGAGTAAAAGGGACAGTGTAATGTCATTATGGATGGCATCCTTTAAAGCTGCAGAGCAGCAGCTGTTGTCCCCTCTCTGTTTACAGAGGCCCTGGTTGCTTAACAGAAAAGCTGTAAGCTCCATCCTGCTCCTTCACTTGGAGAAAACAGAGGCCATCCTTAGGAAGCATAAGGGATTTAAGTATCCCATGTATGTTGGTGTTTTGGGAATAAATAGAGACTGTCTTGCTAGAAGAGCGATGTATTGATCTGAATTTGGCTCTGCTGGTTGTATTGTGGGCTGCAGCTGTTGTGTTCACCTGCAGTGTGTCTGCAGGGGATACGAGTGACAGCCTGCCCCTGTCCAAATGGTGAATGGTGCCTCTCTTTTCCCTGGCTCCTGCTGTGCATGGCTACAGGAGGTGACCAGCAGATGTGGAAAGAAGAGGAGAAAGTATTTCACTCTCATTTTTATGTGAGATCATACCAAGAAAAGAATATGTGCTTTTTTTCTTTTCCTAGTATTGCCAAAATATTTGCAACACCCTCTGTCTTGGTTTGGAGAGACAGGTATCTGCCAGGGAAAGCTGGAGTTTCCCTTAGAATGGGGAATGTAAACCCCTCACCCCTGCCAAATTATAATTTTGCAATCAAGGGCTTTCAGGCAAAGATTTGGGAATAGAAGTAACAGTTCTTTACTGGGAACATTAACAACACAAATGTAGTAGAAGACAAAACTACCCAACCAAACCAGCAATCAAACAAACAACAGTTTTGGAGAACCCTGACAGAGTCAGAGCTACAACCTGACACCCTGTTGGTCAGGGGGTTGGGAGCAGTTCAAAAGTGAGTGGCAGATGTGGTTCTGGTGGAGTAGAGATGATCCTGTAGAACCAGGGTCCAGTGATGGTGAGGTGGGGTCCAGTCTTCCTCCAGGAATTGGGTGAAGTTGGATACTTTCTGTTCCTGTGTCTCAGTTTTATCCAGGTGGGAATGGTTGGCTCCCCCCACTGGGTGGAGCATCTCACACTGGGATGTGGATGTTCTGCTTTGGGGAGGGTACAGTTTGGAGAGGGTATTGTGGATGTTCTGCTTTGGGGAGTCTTAATGGTCCACTGTGAAAAGAGATCAGAAACACTGCCCTACCTGGTTTGAACAGCTGGCCCATTATCAAAAGGCACCCAACCCCCTCCTCCCAGAGTTACAAGAGATAAAGAAGAACATTTCCCCAGCTGCTTTCAGCAGATGAAATAGAATACACATTTTTGGTTCCACAACCCAAGACACCCTCTTTGCTGGAGGAGGTTTCTTTGCAAGCCATTAGACAGTGTGTGCAGCTGCTTGGGTTTGTAGGTACCTTGCTTTCTCCCTTGTGTTGTGCTCACAGGAGCTAAAAACAGTGATTTGACTCTTTCTTACCTTGCAGCATTTCCTCTATCCCCTGGTGTACATGTCCACCCATAGCCTCATGTTTCCAGAAGAAGTCAGTGAGGTGTAATCTGCTTTGGGAACGCTGGGTCCTGGCTGCTTTCACACGTCCCTCTCACAGCCTCCCTTATCAGCAGGTGTCATTGCAGCCCCATGGCTGTGCTTCCATCCCCTGATTTTCTGAGCCCAAACCCACAGTCATTTCGAGGCAGCTATCCAAATCTTCTGGGGAATATGTTACACTTTTCCCAGAGGAAAAGCACTCACCAGACACTGTGAATGGCACAGATTCTGCACAAGGCAGAGCTGGATAAGCAAATCCCCATGCCCTGCTCTGGCCTGTGGGGAGCCACAGCTCAGGCTGCTGGAGGGAATGTGTGTGTTCACTTACTTTGCTAATGCAAACAGGAGTCTGAGGGATCACCCCCTGTTCTTCCTGTGGGGCATGCTGAGCTAATGGAACTGATTCATCTGGCCTCCTCCTGCTTTTCTAGCCCCTGAATCTTCTTTAAGAGCCCCAGCTGCTTGTGCTGGGACCAGCAATCTGTGCCTGCATCACTCCCCACGTGTGATGGCTGGGGGTGTGAGGAGCAGGAATCGGGCTCTGAGCAGCACAGGGTCCTGAAGGTGCTGCTTCCCTTTCTGCTCAAAATGGAAGCCAAAGTCCTGATTCATCAGCCATTAGTAGAGACCATTTAGACAGTGAAAACTGGGATAGAAGATCCATTTCTTTGGGAGCCTGTACATGTGTTCTGTTTTTCCATTCTCCAGCTGTGTCCTGGGGTGTCTGAGGGAGTCACTTGGGCCAGGCTGATGGGAATCTCCAGCTGCCCAAAATCAGGCTTTGCTTTCTGGGCATTTCAGAGCACAGCAAACACTAATGGTCAAAGCAGACAGTTAAGTAAAAGTGGAATAAAACAAAGTCCCAGAGCTGGGGAAACTTAGGCATGACTCTAACAAAGGAGTTTCTGGTTCCTGGTCTGTTTTCTACCAGAGCAGCTTTGTTCAAACTAGTTCAAACTAGGGTTTCTAAGCCAACAGAGAGGCACCACAAAAGAAATAATTAAAAAAAAAAAAGAGTGTAAACACCCTCACCCCTGTGCAGTTGGACACATTCCTGAGGAAATGTTGCTTTGTGCATTTGCTTGCTAGTGGTGCCTAATGAAAATATACCAATTTATAACACTAAGGCTGTTATTATATAAATAAAGCAATATGGTTCTGTTTAAAGAAACAATAGGTGCCCCAGTAGCAGCCTTTTCTTCCCAGCTGGAAGGAGAATGTAGAATATAACATGGACTCAGATTTTATTTTTACCCCTCCAAAACAGCTTGGTCCTTCAGTGGAAGAAGGGTGGAGAAGCATTGACCTAGATCATCTTTCTTATCTAGCTGAAACCCATCAGTGCATAAGTGTATAAAAATGAGAGATAAAAGGAGGAAATTATATCAGAAAAGGGTTTAATTTTCTTTAATTTAGCTTGAGAGTTCATCTCCAGTAATTTACCTTGCTGCTTTTTTTTTATTCATCTCGAGCTCTGCAGTCCTGCTGGGTAAGGTGTAAAGACTCGTTACTCCTTTCTTAATGGGAGCTGCAATTCAGTAATTTTCATATTGGACTTCACAGCTGACTGCTAGAATTTGTTTGTTCAATACAATATGTGCTGTGGATCAAGTGTGTAGATGTACCCAAAATACGTTGTGCTTCACAAAAGGCCTGATTGTCAGAGTTCCTTTCAGAACTGGTGTGGAGCTGAGTGTCACACAGCCCGAGCTCACACATAATGCTGCTCCTCTTTCCTTGCCTTTCTCCTTGGAAAATGTGACCAGCGAGTGGCAATGCTGTTGAATGCTGCTTTTATTAGCAGCAGCTTATGTAGGGGATGTTGTCCCATTCCTTTGGGCCATCTCTCCCATGTGCTTTGCACCAGTGCTGAAGGCAATAAATAAAAACATTCAGAGGGGAAACAAGAGTCATTTGTGAGGAGCTCTTTGCCCTCCTGCTTTTCAGGGCTGAGTGGCTGAAGAAGATTTGGATGCCTGTAGTGAAATTGAAACATATCAGTCCTTTTTCTGAATTCCGTTTTTCTGGATTTAAATGTGTTCTCTTAAAGAAAAAATAATAGCAAAGCTTGCTGCTGCATTGACTGTCCTGGGCCAGAGCTAGAATTACTGAGGGCTTTTTAATTCCCATCAGAAAGCAGTGCACAAAACCTACAACAGAGGGTTGGTATTTGCTCTGCTACAAGGAAAAAGAAATTAATTCCTTGGAATGGAGTTTGTACAGTCTGAGGGAAGTGGGAGCCTCTGTAGAAGCTTTGAAGGATTCAACACTTGCAGGAATAGCACATGTGAGAAACAAAGCTCCAAAGATGCTTTAAAAGGTGTAGTTATTGTCTTGTCCAAAACCTGATTCTGGTGTCTCCAAACACCATTCACAGGACAAGCTAGATGTTGTTGAATTTCAGGAATGGGAAAAATGTAGGAAATTCTGCAGATGAGCAGGAACTCTGGCAGTATGACTGAGGATGGGAAAACCTCCTCTTTCCATGCCTTACTTTCACTGAGAGATATTTAACCCTAACACTGAGCGTTTGAGGTCATGCCCTCAGATGGCCGTGTAGCTGTTGGCTTAGTAGCTCATTATTTGTGTCCTGTACTTGTGCCCTGTGTAAACGGCTGTGAGGAGGAGGAGGGTGCTGGTTGGGAGACCAAAACCAGGAGGGAGGATGGAGGATGCTGTCTGGCCCAGTCTGTCTGTGAGAATGTGCTGGCAGGGGAGGGTGACCTGTGTGTTGAACACCCAGGTAAATTAATTTCTCTCTGCAGGGGCTTGCAAACTAGTTTTTCCTGGTAATGTGGCCTAGATACCCCTTTAGCCAGGAGAGATCTCGGTCTCTTTGCTGATGCTGTTTAAATTTCAGTGAAGAGTTAAACACGGCCTGGAGCAGGGCAGGAGGTGTGGGGTCAGCAGGCTGGCCATCACAGCAGGCTGTGCATCAGCAGGGGGAAATCCTGCCACAGCCCTGTTACCTGGCAACAGGGAGTGTGCTCCTGGCATCAACAGAGAATTGCTTGAACCTACAAATGCTCGCTTGTCCTCAGCGTAGCGCTGGCTTCTAATGCGGAGTTCAATTGCACCGTGACAGCTGCCAGGGAAACAGGCTCAGGAGGCTCCCCGGGGAGCCACGGGCATCCCTGGTGACAGCCCTGTGTGCCCGTGGGGACATCTGCAGGGGCCCCCCGGGGTGGAATGGAGCCCCGGGAGCTGTCATCGAGAGCCAGAGCAGGATTTCAGGGCGGTGTGGGGGCACAGGCAGCGCCTCGCTGGCTCCAGCCCCAACAGCTGAGCTTTGTGCCTCCCCGCCTGACTCGACAGCAAATGGCACAGGGCTGGCGTCAGGGGTGGTTGGTGTTGGCTTTCTCAGTTGTGCATCTCTGGGGTGATTGTTTAATTCCCTTTCCATCCTGCAACAGGGACCTCCTGGCAGCCTGGTGCCCTCCACCTCCTTGACATACTCTGCGCTGGCATAGAGACGGATCCTGATCTAATAATTCATATATAATTCAGTTCCTTGTGGTTCAGGGATTAGCCAGGTTATGCTAAAACTGTTTTATTCCCCCACAGACTCATTTGCATATTAACTTTCCTGTGCATTGCTGATTTGGTTCTGGTGAAGTTCATCTTGTTGCTAGGAGGGATAAGCCTTGAGACACGGAAGAATTATTCAGAATGCCTGCAGATGCAAGAAGTTAATACTGCTCTGGTTTGTATTTGGATAGCTGTCATGTAGTGTAAAAAGACTCTAGAAATTCTGGAAGCTTTTCCTTCTAGAAAACTCTAGGTGAGTTTTTAAAGCTTGAATGATCCCTCTGCCTGAATGACAAAGTTCTTATAGCAATGGGAATCACAGAGCTCCTGTGGGACCTGCACCTGGAAGGGTGCTTATGGCAGATCTTTTCCTGGAGTAGAAATCCATTGGAAAACTTGTTAACTTATAAATAAGTGGGAATAGGAGTAATTGAGTCAGTGTGTAGAGGAAATACCTTTCCTTTCCAGGCAAACTGGGACTTCATCTAGAAGCTTTCGTCTGTCTTCAGTTAATACAAAAAGGCTTGGCTGCTTATAAGTGCTGCTTGCATTTGGTGCTCAGCAAAGTTTGCCTTTTAAAGGGATGCTTTTGGTCAGCTGTCACCTAATTCCTTTATGTCATGTTTATGTAAGAAGGAGAGGCTATTTTTAGAAACTTAACATAGATGTCAGTGTGCTGGGGGATGAGATTTTGCTCCAAGAGAAGGATGTACCAGCAAATTCACTTCACAGCATGAACAGAGCGTTTGTGTGTGCTGTGTCCTGGAAACAGCAGGAGCAAAAGCACAACCTGAACTGGAATTTGTCCACCTGTGCCTCTCAAACCCTCCAGCCCCTTTAAACATGGGGTTTAGCACATGGACAACTGTTGGCATCCTGCAGAAATTGTGAGATCCTGGTACTCGGTACAAGAGTCCTCTGGGGGTGTTTGTTTGTTTTTAATAATGAAATCCTGACAGTTTTTGGTTCTCTTAGTTAATGGATTTTGAATTTTTTCTGTGCTCTCAGACCACAGTGTTAAACTTTTCTGCCAGGAGATCTGAAATGTGCTTTCTGCTGTTGTTGAAATGGGAGCAGACTCGCTGCGTGCTCACCGGAGCCTTCCATGAAGACCACTAAATATTTTCAGGTTTCAGAAAAGAGCAGCATTTGTCATCTCAGGAGCTGTCTGCCTATAGCATATTCATGCTTGAGCTACTTACTGTAGAGATCCCCCATTGCATTGCCCACGCTGTGCTGCAGTGTGCCAGCTCAGATGTGTCATCTGATTCATTTGGGAGCATTTCTCTCTAGCATGTTTTTATAGATAAGGCAGTAGAGGACATCACAGGTAGATGTACATAAATGTGTCTGGGCTGTGAAGAAATACCTTCCAAGGCACTCACTGTGGTAAGAACAAAGAGGCTGCTCAGCAAATGTGTTTCATGATTTGGTGTATCCCATTCCTTCCCTCCTCCCTCCCCTGCAGTTGTATAAGTACTTTTGATGGCAGCTGCTGGATTAGACCCAGAAGCTTAAAAGATTAAAGAAACCACTAAAAGCAGCAAGGAGGAAGTGAAGGATCCGTTTGTCTGAAGGTTTGTGTTTTCATACTGGTGGTTGAGAAGAAAATTGCAAACAGGCTGTGCTCTGCCGCAGGGGTCTGGCAGCATCTGGGCCACGAGGAGGTGGTGGTGGGGCTCACTGGGACCTGCAGGGCTCAGCCTGGCCTTGGGCTCACCGTGTCACCTCCCAGAGCTGGGGGGTGACAGTGTCAGTGCCCATCCTGTGCCCTCCTCGCTGCTGTGGCACCCAAGCTCGTGGGCTGATGTGCAGTGTAGATGCAGGAAGCATTGGTGTCCAGAGCCTCTTATGGAGTGAGAGGAAACCCAGGAATTAAAACAATGAATGGCTCAATGAGCTACAGATTCTGCATTTTCATGCTGTAGTAAACTGCTGCCTGCTGCTGCTTACACTGTCCGTTCAGCTTTGCAGGGAATGTTATTTTTAATGAATGTGTTTCTGGTCCAGGTGGTTCCACTCAGTGACAGAGCAGAGGGGGACACAGCATCTCTCACCAAATTCAGGCTGAAGTCTGATTCTTTGCCCCCATTTCCCTTTTACCCCATCCACCCCCCTTAGCCCCAAACCTAGAAGCAGCTGTTTCAATAAGTGATTTTTTTTCTTCTTTAACATGGTCTTTTGCTATGTAAAACATCTGCTGCTTTCTGGCTGATCCCTAAACGTTACTGCTGGGGTGTATAATCAAATAGGGAGGGGGGGGAGCTTCAAGAATGTGAGCCAGTCTTGCCTTTGTCATTCTAAACAAGCAGTGTTTGCTGCACAGACTGATCTGGTGCAGAGGAAAGACAAGACCCCGGGCACCCAAACCCCGTTGCTGGGGCAGGGAGTGCTGCTGAGCACGTTAGCATTATTAACATTAATCTAATCTTTCCATTTGTCAAACAGATTTTTGAGTACATGGAGACAGCTTACCCAGTTCTTAAGACAGTGCTCCCAGATCAGCTTGTAGTTCGTTCTGTAATACCGTGTGGATTTGCTGGGATTTTCAAGTAAATACATTATGTATATGGCTTACAGATTGCTTAGGCTGTCTGCATCAATAATTAAAATGAGGGAGGGGACTGTTCTGCAGTTTTCTTTTCCTCATCCTTTTTACATGTCTGTTTTAATCTTCCCTCTCTTAGGATGGGGAAGATAAACCTGTATCAGGAGAGGGTGTTGAAGACAAGAGCTGGAGGTTTTTCCAGCAGAGACAGAGCTCGTGGCACATTGCTGCAGTGCCAGCTCGCAGCATCACTCTGACCTTTGCCATTCTATTTGCAGACACTTTGATTCAGACTTGTCAAGCACTGCCAACCTGTTCCCTTTGCTGTTAAAACAAGCACACCTCTCCTGCTGAGGCAGGACACAAAGCACTGCTTTTGAGCCCTGTGGCAAACATGGTGCTGTGCTGCTCAGCTGGCCAGAGTAGAGGGAAAAGGTTTGGTGGGATTTGCTGTGGTGAGTGTAGCATTGCCTAGATAGGATGGGGGTGAGCTTTTGGGCTTGATTGTGCGTTTTAGAATAGTATTTTGTTAGATCCAGAGCTTCAATGCAAGCTAATACTTAAAAAAAAAAAAAAAAAAAAATCTGTGGAGATTTTCATACCAGAGTTGGAAATACAGACATTAGAGCAATTTCCAAACCATGTGCTGGTACAGAGTGGGACCAGTTTCAATTTTGTCAACAAGAGGGGAAAAACCCCTTGGTGTTCTGTGCTGGTGTAAAGGGGTTTGGTATTGCTCCTGTGCCATCCACAGAGCTCAGGGGAAGGCGTTACAGAGGCAGTGCAAATGAAGCTTGTCCAACGTTGTTATTTTGTTTTCACATCTGGGTGAATAACAAGGCTGCAGTTCGGTGTCAATAGCCTCTGGAACCTTTGACTGCTTTTTGAGATGGCTCATTAGGATGATTTCTTGGCTGGGAACTTTGGAATTGGCCTGACATCACCAAGTCATGGGCTATGAAAGAACTGTTAAATAGTAACAACTGTCCTATCTCATCACTGGCCTGGAGCAGTCTCTGCCCAGCAGCCTGGGGAGGAGCTGCTGGCCCAGAGCAGTGCCAGCTCATTTATGTGCAGCACAGGATGCATCGTCTCTGGTACCACTGTGTTACACTGTCTGTGCCACTCTCTTCCCACTTGCACTTGGCTTGTTTTAGGTCTCTTTGTGGTGTACTCTCCCTGTGAAAGTTCAGTTCTGATTGTGGGGTTGCCAGTGGAGAAGTGATGGCATCAACAGCTTCTCTTGTCCACGTTACAGTTTGTGATCTTGGAAGCCAGGTACCTTTGCTGGGATCATTCTGGTTGTGTTGCTCTCCCTTTCCATGCAAAGGGGCAGTTTTGTGCATTTCTTATGTACAAAGACAGCACTTGGTGCTCTGTGGAAAGCCCTGGTGCTCTAAGGAAGCCTGAAGCCTTGATTAACTTCTCCAAATATACCTGAGCTGACAGTGGGCACTGTAAAAGCAAGCCAACAGCTGCTGTGCAATAACATAACTGCTTATTTGCAAGAATTTTGCAGTCTCAGTGTTAGAAATGCTGTGACATTGGGTACTGCAGGTCCTCAATGTACAAAGCTGTTCATTTTGCTGGAGTGCTTTCATGGGGTTTTTTGAAAAACCCCTGTCTGAATTATATTTCTTAGCTTTTCTCAGCTGCTTAAAGAAGTTACAAGCCTTTAGGCAGATGCTCATAGACACATTACACAAGGTGTCATACCTTGATTTGCTACTTTTAAACTCTCTAAGGAGCAGAGCAATTGCTCTGGAGGAAGTACAGACTGTGGTGCTCTCCATGCTCAGTGCCTTGCACCAGGCAGTCCTGCTGGTGGAATATAAACCCTGGGTGCTGATGTAATACAGATGTTAATCAGAATTTACAGTAGTTGAACTGAGCCTGGAATTTAGCCGAAGGGACTGAAACAGAGCATTAATCAACTGCCACAATTACTGAGCCACACTTTCTGCATTAGAGTAAACTAATGTAGGAGATGCTTTTCACCTCTAACATCTGAGTGTAAAATAAGAGGACATGGCAGCAGCAGTCATTAGCCTTTACCTTTGGCTGAATAAGGGAAAGGGCTCTGTAGATGTGTGTCTGTTCTCAGAGAGAAGATCTAGGAAAAAAAAAAAAAAAAGAAAAAAAAGTGCTAGCTCTTTTTAATAAACTAGAGTAATTACAGATCTGTTTAAGTGGAGGCATATGATACATATGTTTGTGACAATTTTCCAGAGGGATGGTTCGGCTAGTGCTAAATAACCAGGCTCATTTTCCCATAATGCAAATGTTATTCACAAACTATTACCATAATTGATGCACCGAGCCACTGTAGAGTAAATAATGCCTTGTGTGTGGGAAGGAAACTAGAAGTCAATGAATATTAAAGAACAAAATCTCATTTTTAAAGAGAAACTTCACAAGAATTAGAATCCTTTTGGAAATGACAGGACAGCGTGGGTGCCAATGGCCTGGCTGTGTTTTGGCTGGGTGTCCATGCACATGTGTGAACACGTGTGCTCTGGCTGTGGGCTCCAGGCTGCCTCTGTCAGGGTGTTTGTTCTGCTTGGTGACTACAGAGCATCCTCAGAGCTGATCCAAGCCTGGTGTGAGGCACTTTGGAGCTTCCCAGAGACATGGGTGATGCACCTGCCCATCCTCAGTAAGGTCCTTTCAGGCTGTTTGGTGCTGGGGAGCTGGCATGTGTAGCTCCATGTCTGGGGAGATACTGGTTGCTTCTTTGCTCTGCCTTCCTGCAGTACACAGGATTTCCTGTTTTGTGTGACACAAAAGGAATTTTGACTCATGCCAAAGGTGGCCTTGGGTTTATAGGTCGTTATGCTGGTGATGAGGACCTGAGTGGGCTGCCCAGGGCAGCTGGGGATGGGATCTGAGACCTGTTTGGGTGCTGGGCATGGCTGCAGGGAGTCCAGAGCTCTGTGTAACTCCTTCCTTGGACCTTGGTCACTGTCCTTGTGCCCATCCTCTTGCCGTGGTGGGTGTTAAACAGATTACAGCACTCATTGCTGAGGTGTAAATTGCCCTGTGTCCACGGCTGGTGCAGGAGCTATTGGCACTGCAGCCTAATCTGTGCTGCTGGGGATTTTTAGTGTCAAATGTTTTGCTGAACAGGGCTTGATTTAGCTGTGGGCGTTAGTGCCCTGCCATCTAATCCTTTTTTATATTCAAAGGGAACTTGTGTTTTGTCTCCAGTGGAAATACATATATTGCATGCAAAGTTTCTGTTCTGGCAGGGATTTCTCTGCCCCCCTTCCCCACTGGATGTATGGTTCCCTCATCCCTCACGTTCTGTGTGTAAATAAGGGGGATCCATACTCACAGCTCTGTAGTGTATTGCAGAGCTGTGTTCAGCAGGAGGAAACGATGGGGTGTCACAGAAATCACTGCTTCCTGCATTTGAGAATCCTGTCATTCCAAACACTTTTGACTTCTGATGTCATCTCAGAAGTGACTTTTTTTACAAGGTTATAAACCCCTGTCCCAGCAGTGCTGGAGCTCTAGAAACCAGAAATCCAGGGAACAAAATGCAGAAGCATTGTGTCGGATTACAAAAGCATCATTTGATCTCTTAATATCATATGCGATTTTGTCCAGCTGGCAATTACTGTTGTTTTTTAAATTACAGATTATGGCACTGCACCTTCTTTTCCAGAGAGGTCAAACAGACATTTTAAGCCCCCTTTGCCTCCCACTGCTGCAGATAGTCACACGTGACTTCCTGGCACAGTTCCATATATATCATATACCATCAGCAGCTCTCCTTACTGCACCCTGAGCTAACTCAGAGTGGCAGAAGTAGCAGATTGTGAACCATCATGAGCCCAGCTCTTGTGTGCCAGGCTTATGGGCTGTCCTGCTTCTGTCTCAGTCTGTCTCTTGCAGGTTGTAAACCACTAGCAAATGCCTGTTTCTTGTCCTCTGTGGACTGCCTTGAGGTGTCTTTGAATCCTTCAGGGGTCTGTGGTTGTGCCTCACAGCCATAATTACACCTGGAAAGCTGAGCATGTGCCCCAGCTGGGTTACCCCTGACTGTAACTCATTACAGCCTGGCACTTTGCTGGGGGAGATAAAGTGCTTCAGAAAGGTTTTCTCACGTTAATCTGTACTCTTTCTCTTTGAGTCAGGTGGCCTGACTTATGAGGCTTTATCCTATTCCAAGGGAAAGGCAGCTGTAAGACCTTAGAGCACTGACAGACCTGACAGGGCTTAGAGCTGCCAGGGAAAATGTCACTTGCACTTCTTAGTCACTGGGAAGAAAAAAACCCCAAACCTTCCTGTAAAGGGTGACTCTGGTGGTGGTGTCGGTGTCCTGGGCTGAAATGGTGCCAGTCCCAGGAAGAGCAGACACGGGGTGCAGCCCATCCTGTGCCTGCTCTCAGTGGGGGTGAAGGCACAAGGGCTCCCAAATCCTGCCAGCCCACACGGGGTTCAGAGCAGTGACCTGGAGAGTTTCTGTGCAGACGTGCACCGAAGCCCGAACTGACAGCAGCATGTTGGCCATGGGATTACTCGGCAGCACTCAAGATGAAAGAGCAGATGGTGCTGATGGGCCAGCGGGGTCCTGAGGTACAAGATGGGATTGTTACCATGTTAATAACAAGACAGCAAATCCCACTGTGCTCTCTATTAGCCTGGAAGATGAGAGTTCCCTGTGGACCTCCCTGTGACCCACAAAGGTCTGGCAGCACCGGCCTCGGGAGGCTGCAGACGCCTCATTTGTTCTGCTGGTTCTGAGATGCAGCCACTGATTTGTTTGAGTTTGGGCAGCCTGACCCTTCCCTCACTGCCCGTGCCCTGGGACGCCTTTTAGGATGTTAAGTGTTGGAATACAAAGCTGGTGTGGTTCTGGGTGAAAGCAGAAAGGCTGCTGTGGAATCTGAGTGCTGGCAAGTGAGCTGGGTGTTTGCTGGCTTAGAGCTGGGGGAGTGCTGAGCATGTTCAGAGGCAGGCAGGAGCTTCAGCATTTGTACCTCATTTGTAGAATCCAAGTTACTCTACACTTCTCTGGCTTTGGAAGAAACTTTCTCTCTTAGTAGGCTGGCAGATCCCACAAGCTTTGCTCTCAGCTTCATTTAATCTCCCAGAGATCCCTGCTTTGGCTGCTACATTAGGAGCCATTCCGAACTGTGAAAACATTTCTAAATCCTTTTTATTTATACTTATTCCAAATTGCCTTTATTCCCCCCCCTTTTTATTTTTTTTTTCCCCTCCCCACAGGCTAATTATAAAAATTGCTGTAAACATTTTCTGGAGATGGGATCTTCCTATTTATCTAAACTTTCTATTTGTTGTTTATGTGCTATTTCTTCCAGCATCCCCACACTTCACTCTGCTGGTTGGGAAGTGTGAAAGCTATTATGGTAATAGGGAGGGAGATGATTTTCTGCTCTCGTAGTGCCAAGAACACAGGAATGGCTGTAATTCATCTTGGATGTAGTCCCTGCTGCAAATGCACCATCTTGCTTTAGCTTTAGTCCCCCTGCACACACACAGAGGTTGGTTTTGCTTGGCATAAGGGTCAATGTTCTTTAGCTTTTTTTCCAGGGTTGGCTCTGCTGTGCAAGTGGGTTCTTCAAGGCATTTCTGCTGCCTCAGGAAATAGGGAAAATAGGTGAAATGGTGCCTGGTTTGCTCCTCCCTCCCCTCCCTGAGGGCACCAAGATGTTAGTCTGACTTACCAACAAAACCAAAGGGAAGAGGAGGAGGTACCCACTGCTGTTAGGAGACTTGAAAACCAACTCAGCACTCATGGTTACACTGCACATTGCATTAGTGTGTGATCAGCTTTGTCATGGGGAATAATTGAAATGAATGTGGATCGATATCTAAATATACATTAGGGTGTATTCAAAGGCTTAGAACCAATGGTCTGTTAAAAAGGAGGTTATTTCAATTCCTTTCTGCACTGTCTCACAGTTGAAATGGTTTACGAGAGTATGGCAAAACCTGCTGAATAATCAAAGTATGATTATTCTGGGAGAATTGTGAATATTCTGAATTTTGAGGTCATATGAAAACAAGTTGGGATTTTGGCTGTACAAACTCAGAATAGGAGCAGTATGTTATTTCATGTTGTTGATGGGTGACTGATAGAGAAGGTGCGGGCTAACAGGGTTTTGGAGGGGCGTGCAGCACTTTGAGGGGTGGATCCCCATCTGCTGTGGTGTTTGTGCAGCATCACCTCCCTAGGAAGTGAACTGGCAAACAGGAGTGAAGCTCTTGTACCAGGCACCATAAAAACCAAAAGCTCTGTTACAACAGGAGAACCAAACACAGCTCAGAGAAGGTGCTGACGCTGCAGGTTTCAAAATAAATGGTGTGTTTTGTCCTACTGCAAAGATGAATGAAGTGTTGAAAACTTAAGCTGGTGCGTACTTTGCGTGTGTGTGTGCAAAGCCACGCAGCTGTCAGTGCCGTAAGGAGTCAGCGGGCTCTGCGGGCGCTGCCAGGGGCTGTTTGTGGCTGCTGATGTGGGGGCTTTCAGCAGTGCCACACGAAATGAGCAGTCTGTGGCATGAAGGGCTCGTCCCTGGCCGGCTGGGGGATGTGATGGCTGCAAATCCCGCGTCTCCGGTCCCCGCGCTGCGCTTGTCCTCTGATTACAAAAGGACAGCTCTCGAGGGATGTCGCTGTGCATTTTCCTGAAATAAAATAATAGCTCTGTGTTTTGTGACCCTGGAACTTTAGGTCCTGCCAGATGCTAATGAACCAGTGGAAAACATCCAGGGCCTGGTAATTGCTGCGAGGCACAGCTGTTTGTGCTCGGTACGCGGTGCCGGCTCCCGGCCCCGGGGCGCGGGCTCGGGGCAGCGCGGGCAGGAGTGGCCGCAGCTGGAACCGGGAGCGCGGGGTCCGTGCTCTGGAGCCCGGCTCTGGAGCGGGGCTGTGCTCCGTGTGCTGTCTGCAGCAGTCCTGGCAGGGCTGCGGGGAATGCGCTGCCGCAGGCACTGCAGGAACAGCGGCAGCTGGGGAGGAAGCGAGCCTCTTGCGCTGACCTGATCTCAGTCAAACCCACAGCCAGATCTGTCCCGGTTATTCATTTGTTACTTCAAAAAGCAGCTTTTGAGGTGCAGAAAATAAAACGCTGATAAAAACCAGTGTTTTAATTTTCTTTTTATGTTGGCTCCCTATAGCAGACCTTCTCATCCGTTTTTACCATCTCTGGTTCCAAAAAATGCCTGGGGTATTTTGCCACCCTTTTAGCATAGGTTAATTCTCCCACAGGAATGCAGAATTAAAGGGACTGGGAATATTTTTCCGAGGCATTAATGAAAAGTCCTTTCTGACAGCTACAGCCATGGATGGCTATGATTTGAACCAGCCCAGCTGACTGTAGTGAGGGGGCTTGGAAAGGGCTTCATCCCAATCCCTGTCTGAGCAGGGACCAAAGACAGAGTGTGGGTGAGCAGGGAAGGGGTCTCAGGGCAGAGTAGGACTGAGCAGCCTCAGCTCCTCCTAAATGCAGTGACCATTATTGGTCAGTATTGGTGTTTGGATCCCTTGTGTAAGTCCTAGTTTATGAAAACTTCTAAAAACCTCTGTTGGCAGGTGGATGAGCAGCCAGGTTGTCAAAGCCACTGCTTTCAGATAATGCACTGACACTGTTATCAGCACTGACAGTACTTTTTAGGTGAGTAATACTGACAAACTAGGTTTCAGAGTCTCTTTCACCTGCATTATATCTCTTGTGTGCACATATAGTAGGAGATGGTAAGTCAGTGGTAAATGTATTTACTCCATCTCACTCTTCCCATGGGAAAGGTACCTAGAGCTAGAAAAGGTACAGGGGATGATGAAAAGGATCTGTGGAGACATGCACAGCCTACCTACAAGGAGAAATTTTATAGTCTGGGAGCTGTGATATAAGGGAGACAAGAAAAATCTATAAAGCCATGATCTGAAGATGATGAGAAGCAAATTATCCTCTTTTGTTGGGATAGGATACTGTGAGACTCCCACTTAAATAACCAGACAGCTGTGTAAAGCAGCAAATTGAGGAGACTTTTTTTTTTTTTACTTCTGTAATGAAAATCTGAACCTCCCTCATCGTTGTATGGAAACATGAAGAGGTTCAGGTACCCATGAGACAAATTCATGTCCATCTGTATTATTACATGTGTTACTGAGGGCACATCTTTGGACTCGAGATTCCTGACATTGTTTCCTTGTGCATGGGGAAGTGTTTGGGCACAGGATGCTGGGCCAGAGAGCTCTGGCTGCGTACAGTGGAAACACAGCAGGCTGATTATATCCATCCTTTAGTTTGTAACTTGATATTCACTGCTCCGTGGATGCACAGAGCTGGG
This sequence comes from Rhadina sibilatrix, assembly GCA_013400275.1. Classification (NCBI taxonomy): domain Eukaryota; kingdom Metazoa; phylum Chordata; class Aves; order Passeriformes; family Phylloscopidae; genus Rhadina; species Rhadina sibilatrix. The sequence goes on along the minus strand of VWYO01014107.1, from coordinate 556,040 downwards.
AGGTTTGCAGCCAGATCAGTGTGTCTCCTTAAAGCAGAGCCGGGGAATTGGGAGGCGTTTCTGAACAGACAGAAGAACAAACACCCTGACCAGTGACTTCCCGGGATTTTCTGTGCATTAGCTTCATTTGGTAGTGGTGGTTGTTCTGTTGGGTTTGGTTTGGGGTTTGTGCTTTTTTTTTTATTCCTTACAGATGTCTTTACAGATGTTATTTTAAAACATGAGCCTGACAGCATCACAGCTTACCGAGGGTGTTTGTAGAGGGGGGGCTGAGAAGGGGGGGTCCAGGAGCGAGTCTGGCTCCTGAGGACTCGCTCTGGTTCCACGGCAGCGTTACTGCAGCTGCCGCATCGGAAAGGAGATATTTGCTTTATGCCTAAGAGGCTTTATTGTTTCTAAACTATATATAGTCCCGTAATCTTGCTTTTCGATGGGGGAGGGCATCGCGGGACGGCCTCCAAAGCATCCCCGCCCTGCCTGGTGGGCGAGCGAGGGGTTAACGCGGGGTGCGGGGCTCTCGCGGTGGCCAAGCTCATTGTCAGAATAATGTTTAGCCAGGTGTTAATCTGTGTCTGGAGGGAAGCGCTGGAATTCATTATTCATCCCACTGGGGGAGGTCACGGTCCTGGGCGGCTGCCAGCGCCGGAGCCAGCCTCCTGGCTTTACTGACATGTGCCATTTGTGATGAAGGCGGTGAAGTCCCCGTGAGCGGCGGAGCTGTCGGGCAGCCGGGGCTGGCAGCAGCGCCGAGCGCTCGGCAGCGAGCGGGGGGACAGCGGGGACACGGGCAGGAAGGGGGGACACGGGCAGGAAGGAGGGACACGGACACGGGCAGCAGGGACACTGGGCGGCACAGCGCCGTCCCCGCCCGTCCCTTCGGCGTTCCCTGCCCTGAGCTGAACGCTGCGCTCCCCTCGGAGAGCGCCGGCAGCACGCTGCTGCTCCCCGGCAGGACAGCTCTGGCTCGCTTTCCTGGCGTTCACCGAGGGCAGGAGGTGAGACAATGATCAAGTCGAGTTGGTTCTACGTCAAGTTCAAGCATGCCGAGAAGGTAAGTCCAGCCCCTGCTGCAGCCCTTCCCGGGCGCTGGTGGGGCTCAGCTGCTCCCCTTCCCCTGGCAGCGCCCCTGGAAGTGTCACCGGGAATTGGTTTTCCTGTGACTCCACAGATAAGGCTGTGCCCCTGGAAGTGTCACCGGGAATTGGTTTTCCTGTGACTCCACAGATAAGGCTGTGCCCCTGGAAGTGTCACCGGGAATTGGTTTTCCTGTGACTCCACAGATAAGGCTGCGCCCAGAGCTGGAGCAGGCTGCAGATGTGGCAGCAACTTCAGCACGGTGCAGGTGGAGGAGGAAAGCTCAGATCTGATTGCCCCAGTCCCGTGTCGGGGGAAAAAAAATAAAAATAGAGATGGTAGAGATGTGTTTGTTTTCTTCATGTGGAGCTTGAAAGGGAAGAATCTTTCTTGTTCTGTAGAGCCCATTATAAGTTGTGACCTGCTTCTGCAGGGAGGTCAATTGTTTCTTCTCCTTTAGTAGCTAAGTATTTAATTGTCCATAATTATTACTGGAAGAAAGAAGTTGTATTGATGAAAAAGCAGCAAAATGTATTCAAGACTCTTTGGTCTTGGGGGTTTACTGTGGAGTTTGCTGTATTTCCCATTGCACAGAACAGAGCCTTTTCTGTGGGATTTTCCTCTTACACTCAGCTGCCACTTTATCTCGCCTGTGCCTTGGTACCCAGATGCCTGGGGGAAGGAGAGGAGCAGGGATGGGGAGAGAGGATGGACCAGGGTTGCACAGGGACCTGCTTAATAGTGGTGCATTTTCACTGGAGATCTCCTGGAGGGTTTCCTGCCCCAGGGTAGAGGCTGATCCGATTTCCAGTACTGCTGAGGTGCAGGCAGAATGTGGATGTAGCTTTGCTCTTTCCTTAATCCAGCAAAATAGGGAAAAGAGCAAGACAACTTTTTATAAAAATACTAAGCAGCCTTGCTGTCTGTTCCCTAAACATCCTTGAGCACTTAGCAACTTGCTCTTCTTAGAACAGAGGGAAAACCCATGCATGTGCTATGAGTCTGAAATTTTCTATTCTGGCAAATAGTCCCACATTGATTCATTTCTTGTCTTTGTGCCTCAAGTTATAATGCACTCAGTGAAAGCATATATATATTTCATTTAACAAAAAGCATATATATTTCATTTAACAAGATTGTCCTATCATTTACCCCAGGCTGCAAATAGCATATGTAACAATCTCAGATGTAACTGTTCCATTTCGTTTGTTTTGGGCAGTCTTAAAAAGGCTGCAAAATCCACTGTATTAGGCAGTTGCTATCTTCTTGATGTTTCTCTGCAATAATTCTGTGTTCTTTGAAGTTATATCAGACCTATAAACATCTATAATTAAACAATTCACCTCAGCATATTTAGCATATGGAACTTCCTGGAAATAATCTAAGGCAATCACCAGTTATTTGCTGGTTATTTAAAACACACGGGGATTTCTTTTTCCTCTACATTTTGTCATTCAGTTCCTTTTTTTTTTTTTTCCTTTGACACCCCTAGCAGTTGATCCAGAAAGCCCTGGAGTCCCTGAGCAGAGCAGATAATGTTCCTGCTCTGCTGTCACCGGGTGATTCTGTGGAGTGTTACATAACCTGTCATACCAGTTTTGTCAGAGACAGATATTTTTGAGATCTACAACCTGGGAAATTTGAACATGGATGAAATCCAGGAAACCCATTTAATCTGTATACTTACTTGTGCCTTACAAGATTTTTCTTCCGATCCACCAGGGCAGGTGCCAAGTCTGTTCATCTGCTGGGGGAAAAGAGCCCCAAACCATAATGCACACACTCAGGAAGGCAAAAACTGAAGTGCATGCCTGGGTTTCATGTGTGGTAAGGGACTGTTAACCTTTTGTGTTGAAGTGGGGGTTTCCTAATGAGAAATTTTGGGTTTGGCTACGTGGGGGAGCTGTACCCCCCTTGCTGAACGCTGGATTTTGTGTCAACGTTCTCGTTGCAGTTGGGGCTTGGCTTGTTCTGCTTTAGCTCCCAGTCTTGTCTGCCTGTGAAAGTTGTGCTAGTGTGGCTTAGGTGTGAATTGACACTGAATTTATTAAACTGCTGCAGTTCTCTGGCTGGACACTCTGGGTAGGCTCCATGAAACAAGTGTTTCTGCGACAGTGTAACCAAACTGGCTTAAAAAATTAGGTCAGATTCTTTTGCAACTCCTCGATGTTGTCATGGTCTTAGAAATTGGGTTTATGTGAGCTAAGCTGAAGAACCTTTGAAATTCTCAAACCAGCTTTTTACAGCAGTTTGTCTAAATGGATTTAAAATCTCCCTTGGAGATGCAGTTTCTCCTCGTCAGCTGACACAAGCGTGGGCTGCTGCAGGAGTGCTCCTCTCCCAGCTGGGTGTTGTCACCAGAGGTGCCTGTGCAGCCCCATGGGGAGGTGATCCCACCTCCACCTGAGCTGGTTTTATTCCCTTTTTGTGCTGGCTTTGTTTGCAGACAGGTCAGTGTGTCCCAGTTCACCACGAGGGTACGGCCCTGTGGGGTGTACCTGGATGTGCAGAAAGGACAGCGATGTCTCTTCTGGCAGCAGCCTGTGAAACCCAAATTAATTTAAGTTTGCTCTCCTCATGTGGAAGTGTTATATAATCTCTGTTTAAGGGAGGTCATTTTAGGTTAGGAAGAGGTTGGGTCTGTGCCCTCCCATCAGTGCAGTATCTCAGTTAATCAGAACTGGAGCTGCTCTTCCTGTGTGTGCTGACATTGCACTGCTCCCTCTTAATTCTCTTGTAAAGAAGTTCATTGACATTTTTACTGGCTGGCTGGCTTTGCTGAAGTTGACGTCCTTGCCTCTGGCCATCACAGATATTTTTTTTTTTTTCCTTTTGGTTTACTTCAGAAGATGCTGATGTCTGAAGACCCCACTTTGATAAAGGGTATATATCTATATACATGTCAGAGGTAACTGCAGGAAGCTTGTGTATTGTACAGTCTTGCTTCCCATATAGATTGTCAACCTGTTTTATTCTCTTGGCATCAGTGTGCTTTTCCTGCCATAAAATGTTCCATTGGTTGTGTTTGAATGCTGCTCGTCCTCACTGGGTTATCTACAGAGGGATCTGAAGTGTGCTGATGGAACTGGCCTGAGCCTCAGGGGCTGAACCCTCGTGGGTCTTCTGGGAGCTTCCAAACTCATCATATCCACCTGGAACTTTTGAAATCTCTTAATCAGTTCATTCATGCAATTTGCCTGCTTGCTCAGTGGCTAGTTTGTACTGGTAGGAAGTGGTCATGCATCTGTGCCTGCAACTCAAAGCCTGAAAAATGGTCACCTTTTATCCTAAAGACATGCTGGAACTAGAAACAGGAGAGAAGGACACTGGTTAGACTGATGTACTTTGGTGTGTTTGTTTGCCCAAGTCATCCAAACAGGTTTTTTTAAGTTGTGTAGACAAGCACGATAAAACCTTTTCCCAGCAGCACATTTTCAGTTGTGATTAAAATAACCAGATAATAAAACTAACTAAAGTAGAAATCTCCACAACTTCATCTTGAGTCTATTATCAAGTTAATTGCCAACATTCTATAATACAGAGTGAAAGGAAGCCTACAGGATAAAGCCCAAAGTTTTTATGTTTACCCTTTCAAAGATTTAATATAAGGTCATTTGGCCACCAGCCACTTGGACACAATACCCATATTCAGTCTGAGTGCATTTACACCGGAATTAAGATTCAAAGGCTTCATGTGAATAATATTGCTGACACCAGGAAATCAGTTTAATCTGAAGGGGGAAAGAAAAAAGGCAAGCTCTTGGAAAAAATCTGTGAAATTCTAGGAAGTGTGGGAGACGTGTGGAGGGAGGCAGTACGAGTGGGCAGTCTGGCTTCACGTGTTGCTGCCTGGATCTGAGGGAGCTTGTGGATGAAAATGGAGGACTTGAAAGGTTTTGCTTTGTCCTTGAAAAGTCCTGTCCCTTGTTTGAGGTTCATTGATAGATATTGCTGAACTGAAGTGAAGCTTAATTTTCCTGTTCTCAGCAGTGCCCAAGGGAGAGAAGTGCTGTATTTCTAGCCAGAAAATTAGATTAAAACACCTACTACCTAGATCCAGGGTACATTCATTTCATCCTCTCTTTTAAGACTCTCACTACTCTGAAAGGCAGTTTACAGTTTTGACAGCTAAAATAAAAAGCCTGAAGGACAAGCAGCCACTTTGAATGTTAGAAGGGCTTCATTTCCAGCAGAAGGATTTCAATTACAGTCATTTTCCTCCAGTAAGTACAAAGAGGTAAATGGAACCCCTGTTTCAAATGTTAAACTCACAGACTACATTATTACCAGTTGTACTTTGAAAGTAAAGGATAAAGCCCATCTAAATCAAAGCCCTGGTTCCAAATGACTTTTTAAGAGTATGATGAGGTCTGCACCCGGTAATTCAGCCACTCTGTGCTGAGCAGCACAGAGCACATCAAATGTGACTTGCATTAGACCCTGCTGCTCTTGCAGGGGATGGAGGCAGGAAGCATCTTCCTCCACAAGCACCGAGAGTTGCAACTTGAAAGGGCTGCTCTGCAGCTGGAAATTCATGAGTTTGCTGTATTTTTAGAGGATTTAGGGGTTTTTTTCCATCCCTGACTCTGCTCGTTATTTGTCTTGTCCCTTTTAGCAGCAGTTTGACAAAGATTTGGTTATTTATCTCCTGTGTGGCACAACCTCTTCTCCCTCCCACTCCCCACAACAAGGTGTTTCATCCCAAACAATTTCCTCCCCTTGCTGGGGTAGGGAACACCTTTCCATAAGTCCTGGTATGGAAATGTGCACAGTGTTTGCATAATACAGTGCTCTAAAGAGCCTGACAGCGAAGGTGATAAATCAGCCTGATGACCTGAGCTCCCCAGAACATTCATTTTCCCTGGAATGATGAACCCTCCCAGAAAGTCTGTACCCCTGGCTGGCTGGAGTCAGGGATGACTGCCTGTGGGTGACTTTCTGGGCCAGAGCTATGCTCAGAGGCACGGGAGGAGTGCAGGGAGTCAACCAGGCTGCTCCCAGAGCAGCTCCCTCTTCCCCTGGCACTCCAACCACCCTTGCCTGGGAGGTGGGAACCCACCTGCTTCTTCACCAAAAGTGTTTGCTGGAGATAATTGTGCTGATTATATTTATTTATCTTCGCTACTTCTTTTCCTCATTGCCTAGTAGAGGGATTTCTGCAGGTGTGAAATCAGATGTTACTCCTCAAACTGATGGGGATGATCAGCAAAGGGTTGTGTTGTCCTGAATTACTCAGCACAGACACCTGGTTTACTATTTTTATCACTTTTGGCTGCTAAATTTTTTTTTTCAACTTTGCCTTTCCTGCCTATGAATAGTACAAGTTTGCATTTTTAAAGTCGTGTTGCAACTGTGACTGACAGCATTTTAGGGAAATGAGTGAGATTTGTCATTTTATAGTCTTGTGAACAGAGATTGGGTGTAATCAAGGGAAACAGATGTAGGGATTTAATTTACTTGTAAATACAAATTACTACTAATCATAAAATCATAGAATGGTTTGGCTTGGAAAGGTCTTTAGAAATCATCCAGTGCCACGGGACATTTTCCAGTGTCCCAGGCTGTTCCAATCCCCAATGTCCAACCTGGTCTTGGACACTTCCAGGAATCCAGGGGCAGCCACAGCTGCTCTGGGCACCCTGTGCCAGGGCCTGCCCATCCTCCCAGGGAACAATTTTGTCCTAATCTCTGATCCAAATGTGTCCTTGAGCTTCAAGGAGCCCATGCTTGCTTGGGCTCAGCTCTTCCCCTGCCTTGGCTTGGTCCTGTGACCCTGTGAGTGCCACTAAGCCCTTTCACACAGAGCTACCTTGCTTCATGTTTTGGCCTTTCATGATTGCATTTTGATTTTCTCTGGCCTTTGAGTGAACACAAGGAGCCTGCCCAGCTGCTGTGCTGTGCCTGGGGCTGGCTCTGAGGGGGTTTTTCCCTCCTTCCAGCCTCACGGGCTGGGTTGGGCTGGAGCAGCAGCAGCAAACATTGGCTTGTGTCTCCATGGCCTGGTAACCCCAGTGAGAAGCAGGCAGGGCTGGAAGCCAGAGGAAGGAATTCCATCCCTGTTCAGCCCCCAGCCCCAGAGGGGTGGGAGGTTGGCTCCTCAGGGTGAGCCAGCCCCTCAGCTTTCATTTGCTCCTGGGCTGCAGAGCTGACTGAAGTACATATTCATTTATTTTGCTTTATTTATGCATTTGCTTATTTATTTTGATTTAAATGGATCTTTCTTAGTTCTGCCAATTCTTGGTAGTTGGACTGGTTCCTGTGTGGTTTTGGATAAGGGTGTTTCACTAAGCTGTAAAATCTTTTTGATTTCTTTGCGTGCTGCAGATTGAACATTTGCTGTTGGCTTTTTGCTCTGAATGGTTATCAGCAAGGGCCTCTAAGTTCTTTAGGCTTTCCTGGGAATATGATAGAGATGTAAAGGGCTTTTTCTTCCTTGATCTGGGGCAGTGGTTGCATCCTGTGTGTCAGGATGACTCAAGGGCTGCTCCTGCCCAGGCAGGTGCTGGGAGCCCTGGGATTTGCAGCATCAGGAAGTCCAAGAACCACCTGCTTTCCCCCTGATACTTCTCACAAAGGGAGTCACTGGAGCAGAACTATTTAAGCATCTCAGTGACACTTTAGGGTCCTCCCACTTATAAGTGTGAATATATGCATTTTTTTTCCACCTGAAGCCAGCTTCTGGACAGCTAATATGGATTGGGATCTAGGCCTCAAACTTTCCTGTCTTTAGTCCTTGTTTTTTACATATTCTTGTGAGACTGAGAAGAACTGAATACTAATGGGAATAGTCAGTGGCAGATAAAATAGCAGAGGAGAAAAAAAAAAAACCCTGTTACATTCTTCTGATGTAAATTTTTAATCAAATGCATTTTCTTCTGTTAAGCAACTTTTACAGCCCACTGCACAAAACATACAACCCAAAACCTTTGCACAATGAACTGCATGTAATAGGCTAGCAATGCATCCATTACACGTTTTTAGGTCTGTAATGCATTTAAATCCATTTTTGTGTGCATGGTAGTGTAGCCTTCAAAAGATAATTAGAATTTACTCAGTCTTGCCTTCATAGTTCCTTAGGTTTTCTTCTAGTTGCAATGCTTTGGAAAGCTTTATTAGAAGTGGTCTTTTCTGTAACTTGAAGGAAATGCCTTTGAACAGCTTAGGAAATTCTCAATATGTTAGAAACCTGGAAGTTTTGCATCAAAATTTCTGAAATGCTTGTACAGCCACAGTTCTGCAGCACAGCTGGGTTGAAGCGTTGGTAGATGACAGGAGGTTGTAATAGCAGTGATAATTACATTAAATAACAGTTCTCAGTCTGAATAATTGGAGGTGAGGTTTATATCAAGGTGTGGATGTAGCAGTACCCTTTTTACAGGGTACTGGCACTTTTTACCAGCCTCAGCTCTGCCATCACCCTGTGTGTGTCTTCTGTATGAGGGCTCATTTCCAACCCAGCTCCTGCCCCGTGCTGCCATCACCCACTGTCATGTCAGGGCTCCAAGCAGGCTTTTTCCTCAATTTCAGCATCCCTGTTTGGAGTTTCCCCTCCCTGAGCTGTGGCACAGACTCCAGCTCCCCTGTGGGATCTGCCCCCCTGGGCTGGAGCTGCCTGGCTGCTGCTCCTGGTGCGATGAAAGCGCTCGAGATCCCACACTCAGCGTAGTGAGGAGACAACACCTGAGCAGTGTTGTTCTTCCTGGTTTGGTGAAGCCATTGACTGGTTTGGGTTCAAAGGGACCTTTAAACACATCCCGTTCCACCTCCTGTTGTGCAGAGGGACACCTTCCACTGTCCCAGGTTGCTCCAAACCCCATCCAAACCCCTGAACGCTGGCAGGGATGGGGCAGCTTCTCAGGGCAAGCTGTGCCAGGTATGGGGAAGAATTCCTTCCCAGTATCCCATCTATCCCTGCCCTCTGGCAGTGGGAAGCCATTCCCCCTTGTCCTGTCTTGTTCTGTCCTGTCCTGTCCTGTCCTGTCACTCCATCCCTTGGAAATGGTCTCTCCATCCTTCCTGTAGTTCCTTCAGGCACTGGAAGGCCACAATCAGATCACCCTGAAGCTTCTCCTCTCCAGGCTGAACAATCCCAGTTCTCTCAGGCTTGCCTCCCAGCAGAGCTGCTCCATCCCTCTGATCATCCAGGTGTCTCCTTTCTGGAGATTCCTCTGGGGTTTCTCCAGGCAGGGGCTGCTGTCACCACTGTGCCAAGAGCTGGCAGGCACTGGAGCTTGGTGCTGCAGGGATGTGGGCAGGAGCTGTCCCAGTTCTCCCATGGCTGTGCCCAGTGAGTTCTGCCCAGGGGTGGCAGGAGGAGGTGCTGGGGTGGCCCCAGGGGACAGGAGTGTGCTCCAGGTGCCTTCCTTTGGGCCTGCTGTCTGGGAGGGATGATATCACCCCTTTGGGGTGATAAGGAAGCAGGCTCAGGCATTGCTTGGCACACAGAAATGCACAGGAATTCTCTTGAGCCACCTTCTGGGACCCAGCTTCTGCCTTGAGAGGCTGTGGTGTGTTTAACTCTGTAACCAGTAACGTGTAGGTACTTGATGGATTAATATTCAGGACACAGTAGTTGAGAGAAACTGGCTGGGGAGATGTCACACACAATCTGTTCTTTTTGAATTCCTCTCTGTTTTGAAGCTAGATTCACCAATTCTGTAGATGGGAAGGGAAAAAAAAAATTACAGGCTTACTCTGATTTTTAAATTTTTTATTCTCCCCTCCTGGACTTCATTTGCCTGAGGGCTAGTTCTGCCCTTTAATTATTTAAGAACTGGGTTTTGTTTACAGTTTGTAATAAAACTGATAAAAGATTAACAAGGTGCTTGTGAATCATTTTAAGCAAATTAAAGCTTTGAAAGACTTACAACTGCAAATATTTGAAAATTGTACAGCAGAAAAAATAAGAACAGACCAGAGCAGATAATCAAGTTATTGGATTTGTTTGGGAGAAAAAATAATCTTGTTTGCAATCAGATGTGAGAGGAGAATTGTCTGCTCTATGAAATATTTATATGTGCTTTTAAAGCAAATTTGAAGACACTGGTTGTGTGAAACAGCAGCAGGCCTGTTAAAATCCTGTTTTATTACAGTGTGGGGTAGGTGCAGGGTCAGAGCATGGGGTAGAGAGGGAATTCTGAGTGGGATTAATGTGTCCAAGTTCATTTTAACAGCAATCCTGTGCCAAAGCACAGGTGTCTTATGCCGTCTTTAGGGACTTTGGTGACTCTTCCCTAAAACAGTCCCAATGAAATGATGAACTCTGAGCTGATTTCCATGCAAAAGTGAAATTAGGGTGGGTCTAACTCCATTTCTAGGCACAGACTTTGGAGTTATAATGGATATTTCCATCAAATCATCAGCACATCTCTCAGTAGTGGTATAAAAGACTAACCAGCCAAAGATAAGGGAGCGTGCTAAGGATGGAACAGGGAACATTTCTGTGATGGAACAGAAATTCCTGATTTACCTGTGCTGGCCAGGTGCTGCTCTCGTCACTCCCTCTCCAAAGACTTGCAGACACCGAGGGCTCAGGGAAGAGCAAGGCTGTTCACAGGCTGGGACTGCCTCTGTGTGAGGAGGAGCTGAGTGAACTGCAGCCCCTCAGCTGGGTGGGCAAGGAAAGGAGATGTGACAGAGGTTTGTGAATTCGGGCAGGACACCAGGAGGATGGGAATTGTTCACTGCCTTGTGACACAAGGACCTGGAGATGCCAGAGGAATTTGGTAAGAGCCCGGCTGAAGGAGGTCAGAAGGAGCTGGTTCTTTGGGAAGTGCAACTGGGTATTATCAAGGAAGTTGTAGATGCTAAAAGTTTGCATCACTTGTGGGAAAGGGGGTCAATTAATGGAAAATAAATCAATGGGTTGCCACTGAACAGGCAGAAACCCTGTCAGGAGCACAGTGAGCTGGGAGTGACTGGTGGTGGAAGCAAAGGGGAAAGATGTAGGCATATAAATAGAGAGACAGGAGTATTATATGTACTTATCCTATTTTTATTCTCTTCCTTTGGACACCCATTTATGGCCACTGTTGGAGAGAGGATGCTGAGCAAGCTGAGCCTTTGATCTGGCCCAGCGCAGCCGTTCTCTGTGCTGGTGGCACTGGGGCAGCTCTTCCTGAAACATCCTGTCCTGTGTGATGACTGCTGCATAAAACACATGTTATTTAACACCCACCAAGCTCTGCAGCTTTGGATTTGGCTGTGGTTGTTACTTTCAGACAAAGACATGTCACACAGAGATTATAGTGTGGTACTAATTGCTGGATTCCTGATTTTTGCTGAAAGTGCTCTGGGCCTGGGAAGGAGAATCTCACATTTCCTCTCCTCTGTGCCTCATTTTCTCCATAAGATGGGTGTGAAGGTATGTGTGTTATCAAGTATTGTCTAATTTTAGACAGAATTCCAGTGCTCTTCTCTGAGGCCATTGGACAAGGCACAGAACCAAGAGAAGGCAAAGCAGCATTTCCATTGTAGTGTCCCCAGAAGTTTGAAGATGGATGAATTACTGCATTGCAAAGCTCTTCAGCACCCCAGTAAAAAATCAGGACAAACCTTTAAGTCCAAATTACATTCACAATTGAATGAGGTGACAGGAGACTTCTGGGGCAGATGAGGAGAGCTGGAGTCTAATTGAATGGAGTAATTTTATTCCTTTGGGGATGAGCTGTGAAAGCCAACACGGTAACACAGCAGGTTCAAAGGTCTGTGTGTAGGTCCTAATCTGCTTAAAAGATGGGATTGAATTTCACTGCCTGTATCATAAACCTGAGTTCAGTAACTAAATAGTTCCTTTCTTGAGCATCCAAATATAAACTGGGAAGGAAGGCAGAGGAGCTTAAAGGAGGGGAATTAAGCTGTGCCCGTGTACAAATGCTGCTTATAGCTCAGTGATAATCACAGAAATATTCTGAAAGCTCTGTAGCTGGTCTCTTTGTCCACCCTGTTCAGCTGTGTGGCAGCACTAACATACCTTGGTCAAGTTACACTCGGAGGCAAACATCATCTGTGGGTCTCAGTGGTTTAAATGTCTCCTTTTTCCTTCCCCTATAGCTGATGTTTCTGCTTTGCTCTGCATGTTTGGAAATGAATTCTGAGCAGTGAGAGCTGGCAGGGGTGGTGCTGCTGAGCCCTGTGTCGGGCAGGGCAGTGGGTCCCCATCTCAGGGGTGCACGTGGGTTGCATTACTCTGCAGCTTTATTCAAGCAAGATTTGTAGCTTCCAGTGTTCTACACAATACAGATGTTGGAGATGAACAGATAGTGCTTCTATTTCCTTGTTTAGTGTTCTGTCATTTCTGTGTTGTGATCAATCTTTGCCCAGCCCTCTTGCAACTTGGCCTGTGTTTGTTGTGTTCTCTGTGATTGTCAGTGATCTCCTTTAAAAGCCCAGGATCCATTCCATCTGGTCCTAGGAACTTACTTGGCAGCTTGCATGGCAAGCAAGAGCTGATTTTTTTTTTTTTTTCCTGTGAGTGCTAGTTCAGAGAAGTCAATTCATGGCTAAAAAGATTAAATCCCTAAATCAGAGAAGCTGGAAAAAATATAACAATGGCAGCTCTGCCAAGGAAGTGCTTCTTGTTGGATTTCAAAAACTTATGACAAGTTGAAAGAGAGAGATTTGGAAGGGTAATTCAATTCTGTTGTCAATCCAGGAGAGTTAAAGCTGGAACTGTGTTAGAATACATTAACAGCACTGCCGGGACAGAGGGAATCAGCTGCTTCTCAGAGACAGTTCTGTCGTGTTTTGTGACTGGTTTGGATTCCTTGACCTCGGTGTCCCTGAGGTTCATCACCTGCTGTGCTCTCTGCTTCCACGTGCAGGCTCCCTGTGAAATAACCAGTGATTGCAGCAGTGGGGACACGGGGAGTGGCAGTGGGATGAGGAGTGGAGGGGGCAGGATTGGAGAGAGAGGCACCCAGATGGTGTGTGGGAGGTGACAGGGACACCTCACACTGCCAGGCAGTCCCCTCCCTCCTCAGGGGCTGCCAGCACCCTGCTGCTGTTCACCCCATCAGGCCTCTGCCTGCTGGGAGGAGGGAGCTGCTCTTCGTCCCAGGGATGGCCCCCATGGCGTGTCAGAGCTCAGTTATCCCTGTGCTCCTGGAGATCCTGGGAAGCCTTGTGGGAAGGCAGCACTTGGTGCCCTTGCTGCTGGTTCCTGCTCCTGCTGTGTCCTCACCAGCTTCCCAGACCTTTTTTTTTTTTTTTTTCTTCCTCATCCATGTAAAAAAGGGGAAAACAAAGACAAGCCAAAATCATCTCCCTCCTTGGCTTAAGGTTCAGATTGAAGGTTTCTTGTTTTGTCTTAGCAAACAGGCTCATCCAGTGCTTGGATATCACTATGGTGTGTTTGTGAGAGAAACTGGGAGCAAAAAAACCCACCTTTCTCCTCAGCATAGACAGAAGATGATGGAGAGAGATCTGGGTCCTTCCACTGTCTGTGGAGGGAGAAAGAGGTGCTGCTTTTGTGACCTCGGCTAGTGGTCACTCTGAGACCAAAAGAAGGTATAAATCTAAATCTCTAATGAATCTAAAAAATATTAGATATACTAAAAAAGTGTTCCAAAAAGTGCCTTGGCATAGCACCCCAGAGATTTTATATTGCATTCTTCTTGCCTTGTAGGTTTGTGTGGGGTTGGGATATGGTTTAACACAAAATCTCAGTCCTTTCGAAGACACCTCTGTTAAAACCACATCTCTCCTGGCCTTGGGCAGTGGACTGATTACATGTTCAGTGGACTGACTACTGTTACATGGATATCTTACATGTTCATGAGAGATATTGAAAACCATGAGTTCTGGCTGTTTGATGGGACTGCCTGCCCTGGGAGGTACCAGCAGCTGATTGCTGTAGGGTAGCAGGGGCAGTGACCTATGTGGGGTCCTGCACCTGCAAGGGGAGGGATGGTGAGAGCTATTTTGAGAACTTGTGGGTTCAACATCAGGGTAAACTTTCCCTCCTCATTTTGGGCAACTCAGATTTGGATCCTTTCTCCTCTAACTTCAAGCATGTAATATGTCTGAATTAGGGATCTCATCTCCTTAGGGTCCAGGAGGACAGAAGTGGGCCCACTACAGGGCCTGAATGGTTTTTGAAGGTTCTTGATTTTCCTTGACAGCACAGCAGCCCAGACAATGAGGCCTCTAGGTTAGTTTTTTTGTTTGTTTGTTTGTTTGTTTGTTTTGTTTTGTTTTAATTTAAACACACTTGTTTATAGGTAGGTGAAGTTTTGCATCTCCGTGTAAAAGGAATATTTTTAAATTTCTCCATCTCTGAAGGGTGATCAGGTTTGGAATGTTAGAGGTGCTGGGGTGCTCAGCTACTGTGGGGGCACAGCTGGGCTCCTCATCTGCCTCCAACACAGGGAGGAAGTGTCTGTTCAAATATTCTGAGTGATCCTTGTTTGTGAGAATGAAGAAGCACCTACAGATGTTCCTTGACCACGAGTCTGGCAGCTTTACACTCGCAATATGTTGTTTTTACCCAAAGTAGCACTTGGAGGACCCGGGGAAAGTCAGAGCCTGACTGCAGCCACACTTGACCTGCCCTGAGAGCTTGGCAGCTGAAAGGGCCTTACAGGACAAGGCTGTTCACAACACTGAGCAAATACAGACCAGCAAGGCTCTCAGGGATGGAAGTGGCTGCTGCAAGTGTGGTTTGCTGTCCAAATGGCACAGTCAGTGGCAGAGGGAAAGCTGGCTGTGCTGGCAGGTCACCCAGGGAGCAGCAGGATGGTGCTGGGCACATCCTGCCCTCCCTCCTGGCACTCAGCACAGCAGGGGACACTGAGCTTTGCACCTCTGAGCCCAGAGGTATAAATATACAAGGAAATGTGGGAGCTCTGAAGTCCAGCATATCCACTGCTGTCACGTTATTTCTTTCATCCTCTTCAAAAGTCAAAATCCAGTCTGTGTTTCCACAACCATTTCTGTCCAAGAACAGAGTCTGTGTGAAACAGTCAGTGCTCAGTACTGACCTGGGGAGAGTTCCCTGCACAGCTGCAAACTGATTTTTATCATGACTGTAGTCAAAACTCCAAAGATTTGTCTAGAAGCGTCTGTGTGTGGGCACGTTTATGTCTGTAATGTAATACTTGTAGGTCTGAACATTGCACACAGTGTTTAATGCATAATTACATTAGACATCCAATACCTCTGGGTTTAAACACAGGCAGACACAGGCACAGCACTGATTGGGTCTGGATGATTTTGATAGCTAGTCTCGTATTTTTCCTTTTTGGAATAATTCACTGAGGTGTATATAAGAAAGCAGCAACAGCCTTTAATTTCCTTCAATAATCCTGACTCCCACAATCAGTGCAGGGAAAGCCAACGTGTCTGGCTGGAGGTACACTGCTAGGTTGTTGTGTCACTGCCTCAGGAGCACTGCAAAGACTGGGAGACAAGACAGCAGCCTGGGAATTCCATGGAAACCTTTTCTCAGATATGTTTCTGTTCGTGATGGGGAATTTTTTTTTTTTTGCATAATTCTGTAGATCTTCTTAGTCTGGATTAGGATTTAGCTAAAATCTAAATTGTGGAGCAGCTTCATCAAGATGTTTGCTTATGGACAGATCCTTGCTGTTCACAAGACAGATGAAGGAGTTAAGCTTTAAGGGATCAGTGAGAAGCAGATGCCCAGATTCCTTACGTGCTATTGAATATTACACCAAGCTGGTGTTTGCATCTTTTGGAGCCTGACTGGAGATGTGATGTGGGTGCTTCTGTGCAGCTCCTCTGCCTTCACTGTAGCAGTGTTACCTCAAGTCTGTTTAGTGAGCCAAAGCCATGCTCACTTCCCAGGGCTTTCCTGAGCCTGCCCCAGACCTTGTCCTCATTTTATCATTTGCTGGTGTGGTCACACAGAGCTGTGACACAATCCCAGCCCAGCGTACACTCACAGGGTTACACAGACTGGCAGCCAGGCAGCAGCAGGTCAACGCCATTGTCTGAGGAGGAATTTTTAACCAAAGAATAGTGATATCTTACCCTGAAAGACCCTAGTCTGTCATGCAGCTCATAATCTATTCCTAAAATGAAGTCAGGACCGCCTTTAGCATGTAAGAGCAGCAGTTTAGATGCCTGAGGGACTTGCACAAAGAAATGTCACAGACTGAAGGCAAGGGTGAGGTTGTGCCTGGGTGCACAGGGTCGTGTCTGTCCATGGCAGAGTCTCCTCACAAAAGAAACACAAAGGTGGCTGTGTTGGCTTTTTTTCCCCTCACTAGATCAACACTTGAGCAAACTGAGGGGCAGACAGTCTGGAGCACAGTGCCCTCTTTTCGTGTTGGAGAGGAACATTTCTGTGTGCTGGAGGTGTCCTGTCCCAGCAGGAGCTCTGCTCTGCCTTGCTGCTGGCTGGGCTTCCCTGTCAAGAGCCTGCCAAACAGATTTCCTTGTTGGACAACGGCTTTAAATTAAATAGGTATCAGCCTGCTACTCTGAGAGCTGAATGTCAGTGCTAATAAACCAGAGGCTCCATCTTTCCCAAAGGACCTTTGGAATCAATTGAAAGCTGCATCCCCCATCCCCCTTTCCCAGCGGGTAAATGTTGCTCTTGTGCTGTGCCACTCGGTGTCCTCGCAGCGAGGGGACACCAGCAGCACACCGTGCTGATTGACAGCCTTGCTGCCAGCACTGGAGGAGAGGAAGTGACCTTAAACTCTGGGGTTGTGGGTCTGTTTTGACTGTAAGAAAATACTCCTTTTTTCCCCCCCTCCTTTCCTTTTTTAAAACATTGCCCTGCCAGCTCGGCTTTCTATTCATCTCTATGTATTTTTTAAGGTCTTAACCCCTTGCTGCCCTGAGGTAAAATTAGATAAGCTTTGAAAGCAGCTCAATGTCATTTGTTTAAAAAAAAAAAAAAAGAAAAGAAAAAGAATAAAAGAAGAGCGAGACTAAAGCAAAGAAGGTGACCTTGCAAAGTTGCCTGTAGAAAAAGATCTCTCTCTTATCATAAGCCTAAAGTAATTAGCTTTATTTTTGGTGTTGCCTTATATGAATTGTTCATGCATCTCAGCTGGCTGTGGAAATGCCTAATGACAGCCTGAGTGTGCTTTCCAGGCTGCCTGGCCACTGCCTGTGAGTGCCTGTGTCAGTGCAGGGGTTTCCTCTTCCCATGGAATGTGCACTGAGCCCTCTCCCCTTCTGCAGGGGAGTGAATGCTGCTGCCCTCTCTGGTAAAGTCTCTGTGGTCAGGGGGGATCCTGCATCACTCAGCACAGGAGCTCAAGCCTACCAGGCAAGAAATAGTAATAAAAAAGATTATCACTGTCCGTGTCAATGCAACACATTTTTCTTGCCCATTTTACTACTGAATGATGATGAAGTTAGTGCTTCAGGTGGGCAGAAAGGATCCCTCACCCCATTTCTGTTCCTCTCTGTGAAAACTCCTGACTGGCTGAGATGAGGCTGCCAGTGGTAGTGGCCAAGCCATTCCATGCAGGTGTGGGCAGTGTGCAAGGAAATGTTTTCTCTGGAGAGCTGGTTGGAGTCCTGCAGCTCCTGCACAGGAGCAGGGTGAGCAGCAGGGGCTGCTTGGAAATGACTCTGCTGTCGTGTCTGTTGTGGGCTGCTTCTCTTCCTTCAGCTGCTGCTCCATGTTGCAGTCACTCCTCAGCTCTTGGGGCAGTGGGTTTGCCTCCTCACCTCACCCAGAACACCAACCCCAGCATCCCTTGCCCTGTGAACAGCTGGTGTTTCCACCCAGCACAGGGAGGAGCCATCCCCCAGCCAGGTGACTGACCATGGGGCAATGTGCTGATGGACATTGTTAAGGAATGCTGTCCCTGACTGTTCCTTGGCTCTCAGTGATGCTGGAAAGCCCAAAGATGACGTGGCTGTTGGTCTCCTCTTACTAATGGCATAAATTCAGCACTTATTTTGAGCCACGGTGAAAAAGTAAATGCAGATATTGTTGTGCAGGCTTGGCCAAAGGACTTGGCTTTGGCGTGTAACCTATTTCTGGGTGTAATTGCCTTCCCTGTTATCACTGTGGTTGTTAGGGTGCAGCAGTAATCAGGTTTTGGCAGGAGATAGTGCTTTGTGTCTGCAAAGCCCTGGTCTAATCAGGAGGAAGGATCAAGCTGCAGCAGCGGCCGCTGTGGCTGCTCCCCACCGAGGGCAGGGGCAGAGTGCTCCAACCAAAACAGCAGCTCTGAGAGCTCTGAGCCTGAAATTTCCAGAGAATCAAGCAATTGAGGGGATACTGGTGCAGTCTGGGGGCAGGAAAATTAGCTGTGATGTCAGTGGTGTGTAGGATGTGAGGGAATAGGTCAGTGTCTCAAATCCACCCTTCTGGCAGCTGCTGCCTCTGACAGTGGCAGTGCTGGTGCCAACAGAGGGAGGTCATGGGAGGCAGATGTGGGATAATCTCTTCTCCACTTTAAATCTTCTCCTGGTTTAAACCCTGGGAACAAGCTTTAATAGCCTTCTTAAAGGGTGCAGTTCATTGAATTCTGCTTGGATTATGGCTTGTTCCATTTGGCTTGATTAGGTTCAGCAAGGAATTGGGAACAAACTTCAGAGCGACTCATTTTGAATGGGGAATGAGATCAGAGCTGACTCTGACGTGTATTACCCTGAAATGCAAAAAATTAGTCATGTTTATTCCCTCAGCTGAGTGCACACACTTCATGGGCTCTCAGAGGATCGCCCCACGGCCTTGGCTGTGCTAGGCAGCCATGGCAGCTCTGTACAGCCCCTCTTAAAAAGGATGAATTTTCTGGCTAGCTCAACAGGAGAAGTGGAATGTCTAAATGTGGATGTGAAACATCACTGCAGTCATTCCCCCACTCAGGCTGACCTCCAGGATCATCCTTTGCTCCTTCCACTTACCTAAATACATCAACTGTAATTTCTTACAGACAGCTTGTGTGGCCCAGTGGTTTTTTGGGTTTTTTTTTCCCCCTTTTTGTTTTTTTTTCCTTCCCTAAAGTAAACTGAGGACGCTTCTGCCAGGGCATAATCTCCTGTGATGCAGTGATTAAATGCTGGTAGTTTGGAGGGTTAGGAAAGTACAGGAATTCTTCTCCCAGGAAAAGCATATTTTTGTAAGATCTGTTTTGATTAGTCACTAGAATTTGTTTAGAATTTGTTTTGAGTGCTCTCTGGAAAGGTGCACTTTCCAGGTGGTTTGGGTGGATCAGAGCAGGTAACAGCTGCTCCCCTGGGATCAGCACAATGTGCAGGATGAGGCAGAATAAGTGTGTCAGGTTAATGGCATAGTGTAAGGAGGGAATCCTTCTGCAGCCTCTCTCTTCAGACTCCCAAAAATGCCCGATCTGAATCAGCTTAGAGGGTTTTATTTTCCCTTTCCTTTGTCTGAAGTTTAAGCCCTGTGAAAATCCATTAGAAAAGATGCATTGTTGGCTGGGCCCCGATAGCATCAGCTGCCAGTTTATCTTTCATGTCGCACAGTGGCTCCCCTTACTGCCCAGGGGCTGCTGCCTTGGATTGTTCCCATCGTTTGGGTGGCTTTTGACCCACCCCAGCCCTGATCTGAGCTTTTGCCTTCAATGAGCTCTGTGTTATCGGCCTCCCCAGTGCTGGTGTACCTAGCAGAGCCTGGCACCTTGTCAAGGCTGTGGGCGTCCCTAAGATCCATCATTGATAGCTCACATGCTTTTTCCTCTCCAACGAAAACAAGCACTTTTTGTTTAAGTTCACTAATGTTTGGCAAAGAAATATAGTAGTAATTATACACCCAGCCTCCTCCTCCTCCCCCTGCACCCCCCGATCCCACTTTTATAAAGGCACCTAGCACTGGAACTGAAATAAATGTCATGAATGAATAATAATTTCTTTCATTTACACAGTAATTAAACTTGTTGAATGCAGACTTTATGCTTTACTGCACAGTGTTTAATTTGAGTGGTAGATCCAGGCTTTTGTTAAATTCAGGAAGGGAAAAAATGAGATATCTACGTGACTATCAATGTGTTTTGTTACAAACACTTTGTGGTTGATTTTTTTTTTCCCTACGGTGATGCTGACAAAGGGGAGAATGTGCTTTTCAGGCTGTTTGCATCTTTACAAAGGGACTTTGTGGCCAAGGTTTCAGAAATGTGACAGAGATGTACCTCCAATGCTTTAAGGCTGTTGGGATTACTCAGCATTTCTGAAACCTTGGTTATGGGTATAGATATATGGGTAATATCCCATCTTAGCAATTTTACTTTCCACGGGATTTATTTTTTTCCTTCTGTGCAATCTGTAAGTCTTTTAGGAGCAGCTCTCTCCAAGAATTGGCCTCTTCCCCTTCCTAACCAAACGTAGGGCCCCGATGGCAGCAATATTTACAGAGGTAAATGTATTTACAGTATCTACAGAGGTAAATGTATTTACAGTATTTACAGAGGTGTGTGCATGGTGCTGTCCTCCTCCAGCTGGGCAGGCAAAGGAGGGGTTGCACAGTGGCAAGGATGGAAAAGTTGCACGGTTTAGATGCAGAAGCAGTGCTGGTGGCAGAGGTCCAGGTGACCTGGTGTGCCCTTCCCCTGCAGGAGTGAAGTCAGGGATTGTTCCAAAGGAATGGGAAAAGAATTCAGCTGCATGGGTCAAAGGGAATCTTCCCTGACTTGAGGATGGGAACAGGGATAGTGTTGATGGGTTACTTGTCAGGCATGAGGATTTTATGAGGAAGCATCTAATCTCCACTGTCCCTCCACTGAGAGGGACAAAGTGAGTCAAAGGAACTCTGTGTCCCCCAAGGCCCATCAGCCCAGGCTTCCCAGACTCTCACCTCAGCAGCTTCAAGGCTTTGGGCCACCTGTCCAGGAGAAGACACTGGACCAAGGAGCACATGTTAAAGATGTGCTCAGCTTGGGCCACCAGCTCACATCCTGATGCTTCAATTTCAAGTTTCGTGAACTGTGTGTCATTATTTTTTGAAAGAGAGACTTGTCACAGAGTTGTTCCCCTTTTCTGTGAGTGTGTAACCTCTCAGACAGCCTGAATTTGTGCTTCTGGGCAGTTTTGCTGTTTGGGGCAGGTTGCATATCTGAGGGCAGCAAGGGCAGGCAAAGAGACTTCCTTGCACCTAAGCAGGAGCTGCAAAACACTTCTGAATTTTTTTGGCTGCACAGATGGCTTGTTGTTTTGATTGGGACAATTGCTTAGTCTTGCCAAAATGTTCTGAAGAAATGGTTGTTTGCTACTGCTCTGGAATGTCGCCCAAGCAGGTGTCAGCAGCTCCCAGCAGCTCCCAGTTTGGTGGACACTGTGGGAGAGCAGAGGTGACAGTGAAGGACTGCAGGAGGTGCTGGTGCAGGGACAGACAGGATCTGTGCCCGTCTCTGGCTGAGGTTCACAAAGGGCTCCCAGGACTTGGGACCTGGTAGAGAAAACCATCCACGGCTGAGGGTCATGTGTGGGTTTGGTCTCCAGGCAGCTGTTACCCCAAAACTGCAACCACAGAAGTCTCTCAGGACTTTCCCATAAACGCTTCCCAAAAGCTAAACAAAGTGTTTTAATTGTCTTACATCCAAAAAATAATCTGAAGATTATTTTTCCCCCCCGTTTCCACTCTCGAGGGGCTGACATCTACAAATGTGTGTTGCTAACTTCATTTTCTTTCTTACTGAGGGAACAAGAGGCACTTGGGCTGTTTTGTTTATAGCTGTGCTCTCAGCCGGCTGCGTGTCTGGAGATGAAGGTGACAGCTTGAGATTTGTGAGCCTAATTGGCATACAAAAAAATTAATCCACTGGGAAATGAGTTATTTGCAATTATCTGTAGATTTGGCTTTATTTCATGGAGACAAATATAGTTGCTTGGTGACTTAATTACAACATTTTTTTTTAAGATTATGAGATTTTAAAAAGGATATCATTATTAACAAGATCTTGAGACTATATTTGGTGATTCCGTAATTACAACTATGGCCATATTTGTTAGCTCAGAAAATAATACGTGGAAGCTTTTAATTAAAATAATGAGATCTGTTCTTGCAGATAGGCTTTCAAGTACCACCCTTGGATAACAGGACCCTTTATTGTTCAGTACAATCTAAAACAAGCTGTACTGTGCTGGGAGAGTGTCACAACTAAGGCTGAAACAGATCAGCATTAAAATATTCTTTGGCTGCTGGTTAAGAGGATGAGCATGAACTGGGTAAAGCAGCTAATTGTCCACAGCTCAGCTGAGCTCTGCTTGCCAAGGCAAGTTTCTCAGAGCCCTGCTGGCTGGATCACAGAGAAAATGGTTAGAACTCGTAAGATATTCTCCATCTGTGTGGTTTCTCTTGGTGTTGAGGGTGTACAAATGTGAGCACAGACCTTAGGTCGCTGCTGCCTGAGCTGATTCCCAGTGGCTGTGATTCACACCAGCCTGGCTGGCTGCAGGATGAGCTCTGGGAAGGACGTGCCAGCCATCCCTGTCCCCCACAGCACAAACTGGGTGTGCCCCCAGGCTGAGCTGTGTCACTGGGAGGTCACCTGGGTGCTGGGATGGTGGCTCCTGCTTGCCAGAACCCAGAGTGTCCCACTGAGAGGTGCAGACGAGCTCCCTGACCCAAGGGTGCCCATCTCCTTGGGGATTAACCAGCTCTGGTTACAGCTGGAAACCACTGGGTGCAGGGCTGTGACTCCAGCAGTGCTGCAGCCACTCCAGGGACTCAGTTTTAGCAAACATTGTGCACTGGGTTTGATACTACAGAGTGCACATTGCCAAATTGGCCTGGCTTGTGCTGTTAGAGCAAAATACTGTTATTCCTCTTGTCACTCACTATGATGGACTCATTGAAGAGGCCTAAAGCACATCCCTGAATTATTGTCAAAGACCCATAAGCAAGGGATCTCCAGGAGGTGGCTTTTACCCTTTCACTGACATGGTTACTCCACCAGACCTACTTGGCATCACTGTTTGCATAGACAGGGTGCTGATTTCACTGTTCTCCTGCAAGGGAATTACAGCACATATCCCTCCTGCCATAAAGCAGTGTGGAACAGCACAGCCCTGTGCCCTCTGGATGCAAAGGAAAGACTTGAGTGGACTTAGGTATACACTGAATCAGACCCTACAGGAGAAAAGGATTAGACATGCAACATCAAAGCAGTATTTCCACATCTGGGAAAGTGTTCAGAGAGTCCCCAAAGGTAAGATTAAAAAAAAAAAAAAGAAAAAAGTCAAGTGTGTTCATTTCTTATTAGCAATGTTATTGGCAATGAGATATTCTAATTGAATTACTCCTAATTAAAATAATTATGTTTTCTAAGTACTCTGATCTGTAGAGACCATGTAGAGAATCAAAGGTAGAAATAAACAGCACCTTGTAAATTCTCTCTAAGCTTGATGATGCTTAAAGTGGTTTTAACTTGCTCTGCATGGGCTGGTGCTCATGCCACGATGGCTTTTGGGAACCTTGCTCCTGGCTGAAAAAGCAACTACTGTTGTGAGAAGGATTAGCTGGGAAAAGCTCAAGGGTCAGATAAGGAAAATAGGACTGGGTCTCTGCCTCCTCCACAGCCATCCTGCCTGACCTGGAGCAGTCTCTTGAACCTGCTCCACCTGGATTTTCCTCCAGCTACTGGGCTGTTATCTCAGTTATCTGTGCATTGCTGTCTTAGTCTGGTCTCTAACAGAGCCTTTTGGCATGCAATAACCAATCATCTCAGCAGTGATCTCTGATTTCTATCAGGATAGGAAAAAAAAACCCAGGAAGGCAGGGATTTGTTGATGAAGGGTGAAAGGTGAAGCCCAGAGTCAGGCACTGAGTGGTCCTGCAGGTGGCTGTTAAGATGAAGCTGTGATTCCTGCTGAGATCTGGCACTGGAATCCTGCTTTGCTGTGGGTAGATACCTTTCCTTTTGCTCACTTCCTTCTGGAGTGAATAATCTTGGTTTATCTCCTGCTGCAAAACACTCGGATGAGCCAAGGACTAATCTGTCTGGGGAGGTAGAAATCATCAGTCTCAGGCTGCCCAGATCCATCCCTGATCTGCAGATCAGTGCTGTCCTCAAACTGAGCTTTCCCTGAGCCCTGTGCTGGAACACCCTGCCCTGGTGGGGAAGGAGCCCACACTGCCTCTGCCCTCGGGGTACCCCCCATGGCAGGTGTTCCTCCATGGGGCACTGACTTCCCAGTGTGTTTGCTATGGGAAGTGTGTATCAGTGGGAAAGAAATACCTTTGGGGCTGTGGGGTCACACGAGGTCAGATCTCACAGACTCCTCCCAGCATCTGTCCCAGCCCTTGTGGAATGGGGTTTGGTGATGTCTCCTCCTTCAACAGACAGCTTGGTGTTGGCAAACACCTTGGAAAAACAAACAGGGAAGGTTGGGACATTCAGGCCAGGGCCATGTCGAGGGCTTGGGTGTTTGGAACCCTTGGCACAGGGGATTTGTTACCTGTTCAAGGGGAGCCTGCTGCTGTCACACAACATTTGTCTGCTGGAAGGTGCCCCTGCCCATGGCAGGGGGTTGGAACTAGGTTATTTGGAAGGTCCTTTCCAGCCCAAACCATCCTGGGATTCCATGGTTTTCTGATTTATAGTGACCCTTAGCATTGTCCTGAATCAATCTAAAGGCCTAATCAGTCTCAGAATAAGCTAATATTTATCATACACAACCCTTTATAAAGGCCAAACATTGCAATTTCTTCTGAGGAGGAGAAAATTTCAAAGGTTTCTCACATCAAATACTGCTGATTTGTCTTTTTCTTTTTTCTCATGATCGTGATTAAAATTCATTCAACATCCTCTCACAAGGAAAAAAAAAATATATATACATTTGATGGCTTTGTGCTTTCTTCCCCTCCCTCTGTAAAAATAGAAAAGCTTTCAGATGTTGCATGAACAAAGATATGGAAATGTGAGAAGAGGGCAGCATCTGGAGGTTTTCAAACACGAGAACACGGGCTGTACGTTTCTTTTGCTGTTAGAAGAGTGAAAAGCTGTTTCCTGTCATTTCCCATCTTGTCACTTGGAAGGCTGGCATCTTGCAGCTCCTTGCACCAGCTGTTGTTTTTTTCTCCACAGACAGATGGTGCAACCTCTTTGATAATTTTTTCTCCGTGTTCTGAGGATTTTGCATGTGTACTACCTTTATGTAATGATCATATAACCCTGTCACTCACTTTATCCTGTTAGCAGTGTCATCCCTGCAAGAAGGCGGAGGAGGAGGTGGCAGTGTAAGGAACTTAATCCTCCTCTTGTGTTCTGACATGCTTTGAAAATACACTGTGGAGCTGCAGTTACAAATGTTTCCAGAAGCCTTCTGTATTCCTGTCTGAGGGATTCCAGAATATCCTGTGATTTTGTAGCATGCCTCCACTTGTGTGGATTTGATGCAGCTTTATAGTAATTGGAGGGGGGTTTGTCCCTTCCACTGTGGTGCTGTAGCACACAAGCACATTTTTGCTTTGTGTTCCTGGAATGCAAACCTGCACTGTTACAAATAATTCCAATGCAGCTGCACGTGGAAAGGAATGGAAATGACTTCTAGTACCTCAAAAATGGCTGTATGTAATGCCTGTGATTACTTTATTCCCTTTGATTTCCACTGGCTTTGCAGTGTTGGAATGTGGCCCTTGTGATGTTTGAGCACGGGTTGGACTTGATGATCTTGAAGGTCTCTTCCAACCTAGAAATTCTGTGATTCTGTGATTCTGTTCTGGAGTGCTGAGGGTTGAAAGCTTTGGAGGCTTGCTGGACATACCTGGAGGTCTTGAAGCTGCAGATGAGCAGACAGCCCCTCACCCCTGCCTTGCCCACAGATGGCAAAGCAGGCTGGATTCACCTGGGAGAGGCAAATTGATGATGAGCCCCTGGTGTGGCTTCTTTTGTACAGCAAACTCTGCTCCTCAGTCCCACCTCACAGGGTTAAACCGTGAGCACGGTGCGAATGGAGCTGTGTCAAAGGTGAGAAGAATTGGTAAAATTAATGAATCCTGAGCAGCCAAGCTGCTGGAATGGGCCTGAGAGGGGGGTGAGAGATGGGCTGTCTACACCAGGAGCTGGTGCAGGTGTGTTCCAGTCCATTTCAGGGAGAGGATTCTGCCCCCGTGCTCAGGTGAGACCCCACCTGCAGAGCTGCCCCAGCCCTGGGCCCAGGACAGGCAGCACCTGGAGCTGCTGGAGGAGCCCAGAGGACCAAGGTACCAGGAGGGTGGAGCAGCTCTGCAATGGGAAAAGGCTGGGAGAGCTGGGATTGTCCAGCCTGGAGAAGAGAAGCTTTGGGTGGACCTGGTTGTGGCCTTCCAGGACCTGAAGGGAACTGACAGTAAAGATGGAAAGGGAGACAATTTACAGGGCCCTGGAGTGCCAAAATACAGGGAATGGCTTCCCACTGCCACAGGGCAGGGTCAGATGGGATATTGGGAATAATGTTTCCCTGGGAGGGTGGGCAGGGCTGGCACAGGGTGCCCAGAGCAGCTGTGGCTGCCCCTGGATCCCTGGCAGTGCCCAAGGCCAGGCTGGATGTGGCTTGGAGCAGCCTGGGACAGGGGAAGGTGTCCCTGCCAGGGCAGGGGTGGCACTGGATGAGCTTTGAGGTCCCTTTGAACCCAAACCATTCTGTGATTTTTCACCAGTCTAAGTCAGGGATCTAAAGTTTCTCCCTTTGTTGCAGAGCACCACAGAAACTTTTTTTGAGGAGGAAACTATGCATTAAAGTGCCTTTTAAAATGGAAATTAAATACTAACAGTCTAGTTTTGCAGGTATCAAGATGCATAATTATTATTAAAGATACGATGGCAATGTCCTTTTGCTGATGAGATTTGTGATTTGTAGGGTTGAGCCCATTTTCCTGAGTGGTGTTTATTTAATGGTACTTTGAATATATTTCTTTATTTCTCTCAGAAAATACTGTTGCAGAGTGCCTATGTAATTTTTTTGGCATTGTGTTGTACAGTTATTGGTCCTGTCACCTCCAGAGTAATAAGTGTAATTGGAAGAAGGCAGGTAGTAATGAGCCATCCTGTTTTCTGTTCTTTGTGTGCTTTGCATTGTGTTTGTCTGTGCTGAAAAGAGCATCCTCTTCCCACAGCCAAAGAAACATTTGCTCTGAATTGTTTACTGAGTGCCATGTATAAAAGCGTGGCTGCTGCCACAGAAGTGACTGTGAAAGTGACTCCATGGGGCTCACTGTTTGTTTTCTCTTTCTCCCTGTCTTGGAGACCTTCTAGAGCACATTTTCTCAGCTCACCTACCAGTGCTGCAGTCTCCAGCTGTCAGCAGGAAAATCAGAGCTTTGTGAACCCCACAGGGTCAGGTTCATGATGTTATTGGAAAGCTCAGAGCTGGAGCACTCTGAAACATCCCCTTTGCTTCCCACCTCTGGACCACGACTGTGGTTGGCTTTTCACAGGGCTCCCTCCTTATGTTTGTTTTTTGGCTTTGCTTTTCTTGTGATCCAATCCATTTCTTCTGGGTTTGGTGTTTTTTTTGTTTTGGTTTTTTGTTTGTTTTGTTTGGGTTGTTTGTTTGTTTGTTTTGTTTTGTTTTGTTTTGTTTGTTTTTTGTTTTTGTTTCCCACCTGTGTTGGACATGTGATATGAGAGGCAGGTTCTAATCCCAGCTGCTTCTGTAAGGACAGGCAGGATGAAAACTGGATCCAGACATCAAACAGAAAACAAAAAAAACTCCCTTTGAGCAAATATAGGATTCCTACATGTGAGGGGTCAAGATCTCCCTGTTAGGGGCCCAATGCCTAGATTAGGGATTGCACCACTACACGAACTCAAACTTCAGTCTCAAAGAAATAGGGATCTCTTTGCTTTGTTCTGTATCAAATGCACGTGTGTTTGTGTGTGTGTGTTTATTTTTGTGTATGTGTTTGCATGTTCATTTTTCTGTTTTTGTGTGTGCTGACAAGGAGGATCAGCTCTGTGTAGGGAGGGCACACAGAGTTATGTGCTCTGGGGTTGGATATGGGGAAACATTTATTCCCCAGTGTCCAAGGGAGTGCACTATGACTCAAAGTACTTTGTCAAGTGGATGTGGGTGGGAGAGCTGCAGGAGTGACTTCAAGGTTTGGATGACTTTCTTTTAACTTCCTTCTTTAGTGTAGCAAAATTTAATTCCAATAACTAATTTTGCTCCTTTTTACATATATTTTTCCCTTTGCCTCCCTTTTTGTTGCACAGTATTTTTCTAGGTTCCTGCTCTCCTTCATCTGTTCAGAATTCCTCCTAGTGCCTGATGAAACAATGTTTTCCTTTTCCCCCTACTTTTGCATTTATTAATTTGAAACAGAATTAGAGAAAAAAAATATTCATCTCACGGATAACTGCTCTCTGGTATTTCTAGACTTTTCTGGTCTGCAGAGTTAATCAGTGCTAATGGTTTCCTTGAAGAGGTGGGAACACTGAATTGGAGTGTAATCCTCGTTCATCAATATCCTTGTTTTTTCTCTTTGATCAAAGTCAGGAAATACAGTACCATTTATGCTGTCTGCAATCCCAAGCTTTCCAGCCCAGTTGCTCATATCAGGTAGTTAGGGAATGAATATTAAGATTCTGCAGCATTTATTCAAGGGAGCACTAAGAGTTTCTTGCAAGGCACGTAGCACTAGTTAGTTGTGTTATGAATTTAAGAAGAATAAGCTACCCTGGATTTGGCAAATTCATGCTCGATTCTAAAGAAGCACTTAAAAGGATTATTGAAATTTGTCTTGTAAAACCCCCTGAAGATTTTAGCAGCTTGTGTGGGATTTTGGTTAGCATTCGTGGGACTTGGCAGGCTCAGCAGCTGCACAGAAGGTCCTGTAATCCCTCAATAATGGCAAGGTGCAGCACCGAGCACCATCAGCACTTTGTGCTGGGAAATTCCCCTCTGCTTTTCTGCCTGACAACCCTCCCTCTCTCATCTTTCCCTCTGTTTTGGGCAACTGCAGCTTCAGGCTCTTTTCCTGTGAAGCAGCCTGGTGGTTCACAGAGTGCTGCAGTTGGGCAGGAAGGGCCCTGAAGGAGCCTGAAGGCAAAGGCAGCCCAGCCTGGGTGGGCAGTGGGCACCCTTTGCCACCATTGTGTCCATGCACAGAAGGAAATGCATTTCCTGGCTCCAGGAGAGAAACACAGATCGTGCTCTTGGGAATCAGCTGTCAGCAGAGAGCAGGCTGAATTCCTTGGGGCACTTGGAACGATGGCAGGGTCATGACTGAGCCTGCTTTGGGCAGGGCAGAGCACGGGCACTGCACGTTCCCCTGGCTCTTTCTCTCTCTGCAGCTCCTCCTGTG
This sequence comes from Rhadina sibilatrix, assembly GCA_013400275.1. NCBI lineage: Eukaryota > Metazoa > Chordata > Aves > Passeriformes > Phylloscopidae > Rhadina > Rhadina sibilatrix. Next base: position 526,792 of record VWYO01014107.1, on the reverse strand, counting down.
GCTCTGCAATTACCTGCTCTGTCCCACACTGCCCAAACAGCATTTTCTATGCTTGAGTGCAGTAAATGATTTACAGGAAGAATACACTGAATAATTTTAGCCTATTTTTTTCCCCCTTAGCCTGAGTATATATAAAGGGGTTGCGATTTCCTCTTTGTTGCTTGAAATTTCTGTCTTAGGAATAATTTTATTTTTTTTTTTCAAATCTGTGAGTTTACCAAAAATATTAAAATTTCACTTGTCACATTAGATGTGTTGTCATATAGGACAGCTCTGTGATGGTACAGGTATTATACAGCATATGAGACAGCCCCAAGGAAGCTTATTTGCAATTTATTGTGGGTGGAAGAGGCTCATGTAGTGCCACAGAGGGAGCCAGGGTAATACCTAAAGACAGGCAGTCCTTGTGCCAAAAATATATCTGTGCTGTGATTAGCTGTGTGGATGTGATTTCTCAGCAAAAGTAATTCTGTGAAGATGTAAAGAATGATTCTTTTAATACTGGGAGCAACTTTGAAATTCCCTTTTCTGAAGCATTTGTGCTGGTTAAGTTTCAATTGCTCAGTTTTATGCAGAGAGCAGACCTGAAGCAGACAGAGGCTGAGCCAGAGCAGACTTGCTGCAATTCCAAACTGACTGCTCATTGCATGGAACTTGGGTTTATTATTTTTTTATTTTATTTAACTTGCTTTCTCTAATGGCTGGGGTGCACTGAGGGCCATGGCAATCTCCCCATGCCTACAGCGAGCCTGATAAATGAGCAGGGATGCAAAGCAGGTTTATGGCAAAGCTACTTGAAACCCCTTTACTCTGTCACTGTTATTAATTAAGGGCATTTCTCTTTTCCCACCGTGAAGAACAAAGTGTGTCTGTGCAGCTGCACGAACACATTCCATTTTTCATGCTGCTACACTTTGTTCCTTCTTGCTGAAAACCCAGATGTGAGATGTAGCCCTGGTCCGTGCCTGTGATGGTTTGGTTTCTCTGGAACTCTTTCCCAGAGAGTTTTCTGTCACCAAGAGACACGTTTTTGTCACTGTAACCTATGTTTGCATTCCTTTCCCTAGGAGGGACTTCTTCTTGATGTCCCTCTGGTCTGACCAATGTGATTGAAGAGGTTTCTCTTTCTTCCACCCCTTGGGTTGTTCTCTGTAGAACAGCATAAAAGGGAAGAAATTCCTGGAAATAAACGGAGTCACTGTCAGCCCTCTGAGTCGGAGTCTGTGTCGTTGTGATCGGGTACCTCCCTGACCCAGGGACTCTCACAGCAGTCCTGGAAACCCCCTGGAGGGCAGGCAAAACACTGACAAGGAATTTCTGAGCGTTTCCAAGGCTCTCCCAGGAGCACCCAGCTCTCCCATCTCGCAGGCACAGCAGCCACGTGCTCTCGCCGAGGACTCTGCCACCACTCCCGAGCGTATTTAGCAAACAAGGCCTGATGACAATCGCGGTCATTTCAAATTACAGAAAGGGCAGGAGTTCCCCAAAGGGACTTATTTTCTGCCATGATTGAATAAAGAAGGGAGGCAGCTGCCGAGGCTGGAAAAGGTCACTCAGTCACATCGGCTGATGAAGGAATCAGAGGAGCTGTCAGCCCGGCCTGCCAAGTGACGGAGCTGTCACCGCCGGCATCTGTCACGGCTCCCAACCCGGGGGCAGAGCGGCCGCCGCCGTCCTCTGCTGGGATCAATTGTTTGTTCAACAAATGGTGTTAGGAGACTCTGGCTTTTCTCTCCTGCGGCTCGGAAGATCAAGTTAAGCTAAATATTTGAAGCTGTACTCGGCTGGTATTGACAAAACACAGGAGCGCTTGGGCTGCAAGGGAGGCGGACGTGACGGGGGTCAGGATGCGCCGGGGGCGTTGCGGATCAGATTCCTCTGATGTATCTATAATTCAAGGTATTTCTGCAGGGAGGGGAAGGAGGTAGCAGTAAAGATGGCTCAGCAGGGCTGTTCTGGGAGGGTTCAGGTTGCGCTGGCTGCAAGGATCCTAATGTTGTATCAGTTGTGGTGGAGCAAATCCGTGGCGGGTTTAGGGAGAAATCGTTTTCTCCCCTTGCTCTGCTCGGAGGAGATGCTCATGTCCTTTTCAGCCATTCCCATGCTTCCCTGAAGTAGTTCTTGATAAATTTTGGAAATGATTATTCAGAAAGAAAACTAGAAATTAGCAGGTGCGCACGTTCCAATGACTTCCGGTCGTACACTGACCAAATAATAGCTGTTAAAGTAATTTCTTTGTATTGTCTCTTGAATGGAGCTTCCCTCAGGGATGACACATCCCTGCCAGTCCTGAGAGCTGTAGATCTTTCAACCTAAATGTTTGGTTGAGTGGCATTAGGGTCTGTCTTGAACCCTCACTTCTAACTTAGGCAGTGATTTTTTCAGAATACAATAACACTGAATTTTCTGAATATGATGGTATAATTTGTCTGTTTCTCAATATATTCTGACCTGTAGGGTCCCATGGTTTGTTTTTGATGGGAATTCACTATGTATCCCCTCTTCCTCTCTGTGGCTACCAGAATCCTGCCTTAGTAGACCCATCTGCCTACACTTGTCCTGCATTTGCTGCTTTTACACCCCGTGTAATCTTCATCACTTTTTTGAGTCTGACAAACATATCTCGTCTTCTAGGAATAAATCCTTCCTGAGGGATTCTGTTCAGCTGGGGAAAAATCACTGAATGATTTGGCTTGGAAGGGATTTTAAAGCCTGTTTGGTTCCACCCCTTACCATGGGCAGGGATACCTTCCATTATCCCAGGGTGCTCCAAGCCACATCCAGCCTGGCCTTGGGCACTTCCAGGGATCCAGGGGCAGCCACAGCTGCTCTGGGCACCCTGTGCCAGGGCCTCCTCACCCTCAGACAGAAGGAATTCTCTCCAGTATCCCATCTGACCCTGCCCTCTGGCAGTGGGAAGCCTTGTCATGTCACTCTGTCCCTTGTCCAGTCTCTCTCCAGCTCTCTTTGAGCCCTTTAGGCCCTGGAAGGGGCTCTAAGGTCTCCTGAGAGCTTTCTTTTCTCCAGGTTGGACAATCCCACCTCTCTCAGCCTTTCCTTTACAGCAGAGGGGCTCCAGCCCTTGGAGCATCTTTGTGGCCTCCTCTGGACTCACTCTGGCAGGTCCATGTCCTTCTTGTGCTGAGGACACCAGAGCTGGACACAGGACTCCGGGTGGGGTCTCACAATTGCAGGATAGAGGGGGAGAATCCTCACCCCTGGCCTGCTCCTGTGCTGCTTTTGATGCTGTCCAGGCACTTTGAAGCAAGTTATTGCCATGATTTCCCTGCCATAGTGCAGTTACAGTGGGGTAGTGATGCCCAGCATGCTCCTCTGTAGGTGATCCTTTAATCCAGATCCACCCTGGGGAGGTTTGGGAACTCACTGTGGTTTATGAAAGGGCAGATGGCAGGAAGCAGTGACACAGAGACAGAGCTCTCCCATTAGCTTTGTCAAAACATTTGCTAATTGCAGTGTGATCCCTCAAAACATACTTCTTAGGGAAAAATGAATCTAAATTCAAACCCACACCGACCAGGGAAGAGCAGAGTCCTCTCCAGGATGTAAATTAGATTAGTAGTTGAGTGGAATTGATTCTGCTGAGACTAAATTAATCACAGTGCTTAATCACTGTAACCTTTAAACATAGCAGTCCTGACCACAGCTGTGGGGTTGCACATTGTTCTCACAGACTCCTGACCTTCCCAAGGCACTGGGACTCTCAGGCAGAGCAGTACAAGTGGAGCAGAGTCAAAGCTGCTTCAGCCTGACCTTCACATTCTTCCACTGCTTAGGAAAGGGGAAAAAAAAAATCATACTTTGTGGATATAAACCCATGGTGAGCAAATGATAATGTCAGTGCCAGTCAGGACACTCTCCTGTCTGTGCTGGGACAGAACAGTTCATTATTGAGGGCTGTGAAATGGACCTGGATCCACCTCCACTCACAGCTCTTCACTGGCTCTGGGGTGCATGTTTTGGACCTCAGGCTGAAGGATTAATCTCTTCCTTGTAATCCTGTAGGCTACACATGCTTCCTTTTCTTCCTCACAATTAGCAGAGAGTATAAGATTTCTGGCAGAGATGTGTTTGGGCACAGAGGGGACACAGACATGCACACACTCCCCACCAAGACGAGTATTGGAGGACACTGAGATCCCAGTGGTAGAATCTCCAGCCCAAAGATGATCTTGAAAACCAAACACCAGATAAAAATTACTCGTGCTTCCTCAGCTCAGCCTCCTGCAGATCAGTTTGTACAGGTGGTGAAAGCTGATGCACTTGCATAAGGAGAAAAGCAGGGAGGTTTTAAACATACTCCAGCCTCAATTTTCAAGAGCTGGGGGGGACTGTGAGTACAGTGTCCATCAGCTTTCTCTTTGGAGCATTGATGCCAAGGTCCATCCTCTAATAAAATGTGCCAAACCCCTGAGTAGTCCAAAATCACTGGCTTTTCTTGAAACCCAAGGCCTTTCCCTGCAGCTTCAGCTGCTCCAGCCAGCTCCTGGGGTGCCAAAAGAAGCCTCCCTGCCACGCAGTGAGAGGTGGGACAGATGGGTTTTCTTTCACAGTGCAGACAGAGCCTGAAGTTGAAGGGACCAGACAGTGCTGAAGCAGCTGTGATTGAGGTTGATTCTTTTCAAGTTGCATTTTTCTTCTGCTTTAGAAATACTTGGGGATATTTTGCTGTGATGATGTATAGGAATAGCATCTTCTGTATGGACGTGAAGAAGACTTGAGATGAGAGCCCACCTGTGGATGTGGTTTGCTGATGGGATCTGTTCCCTGCTCTCATTAGACAGCAGTCAGACTTGGATCTACCCTCAGCTCTTCCATTCATCTCCTTACATTGTCTCCCTCAGATTCTATCTTGTAATCTGAAGGTGACTTTGTTTCTGTCCCCTACCATCCTCTGCATTTTCTCTTTTAATTGTTTATCTTTTGGGGATGTATGGTGCAGCACATGAATAATGGATGAGCAGAGTTTTCCACCAGCAAGGCTTTGGGCTTGACTGATGATGGTGGGACAGTCAGAACAGCAGCTCTCTCTCTGAACAGTAGGTTGAGTTATTCTTTAAGGCAATGTCCCATCCCTATGTAAACATTTTACCAAAAAAAATCCCCAACGAAGCTTTAAAAACCTGTGCAGAGAGGAATTTGTCATTGCTTTTAAAACTCATACTTGCTGTGATTTATTTTTTTTTTTCTTTAAATAAGGTATCCAGAAATTTCTCCAGCTAAGAGACATAAAAATCCTGTTTTGCTGTAATATATTGTTTCACACATCTACTTTCCATTAATCTTGGAGTACCTTTGTGACAAGAAGCTGGCTAAACTGCACGATTCCTTGAAACCATCTTTCTTTGCTATGAATGATTAAAACAACACACCATCACCCTGAGTTAACTAAGTGTCCCTGCTCTGTTAGAAGCAGAGGGAGAGGCTGAATGCTGACAATTTGCCATTGCACTGCCACTGTACCTATTTAGAGACTGAAGATGCGTTAAGTGCTGCCAGTGTGAAATAAACAAAACATGACCAGAGTAATTTAAAATGTCTTTGAAAAATACTGCTCTGTGTCTGCATGTTACTTAGTTATTAATATCCATATCACAGCTGTATCCTCACACGGGATCTGAAAATCTGCTGTTGATGGTCATTGGAGTCAGGAAAGTCTGAAATATCCAATGGGTCTGTGAACAGGGATTGGGCTTAGGGATTTGTACACCTGGGTGGGAGAAGCTGGAAAGGATCCAGTGGCAGCATGGACTGAGGTGCTGGTACCATTATCAGCTCTGGAGTGTGTTATTTTAGAAGCTGTTTGGGTTTTGTCTGTTGAGTGGTGAGAGATTTGAAGTTTATCCTGTTCCACAAAGAACATCCCATGGTTTCATGTCCAACCTGGCACACACTGGAATTGGACACATTCAGCATTGGCAGGTGCCAGGCCCTGCAGCAGGGCTGTGCTGTGGGGAGAGATGGGGCAGAATTCCCTGCCTGCCCCCAGCCCTGCCCTTCTGCTCCTCACTGAGCCAAACCTGCCAACCACACTGCCAGAGCATCATTTAAAGGAGATTTGCCATGACTGCCAAAATCGAGGTGTGGCAATTCCATTTTCTACAGGCTGTGCAGAATTCCCTCAGGGAATTTTGGCTGCAAACTGAAGCGAAGAGGAGGCACAAGCACAGGGCATGCTGGTCTCCTCCTTGCCTGTGCAGAGCTGCAGCTGGCACTCCTCAGGCACACCTGAGCCTCGTGGGAGGTGTGGAGATGGCAGGCTGAGGAGTTAAGGGGTTTGCTTCTTCCCCAAGTGCTTTCTCACTTGGGTGTCCTTTGCACCTGCCTCCTGACACCTGGAGGGAAGCAGTCACCTTGCAGGGCAGGAGGTCATTTGATGTTTATTCACCTGAGCTCACATCTTGGCTGGATCAGCCTGGGTGCCAGCTGTGGTGCTGGTGGTGGGGTGTGGGCAGTGCTGTGACCCATTGCTCTGGCTGTCACACCCCCAGCCAGGGCTGCTCTCCTCACTCCTTGGGGGAATTACTTCGATCCATGATCATGCAATTGGCTTCCTCACAGCTTAAGCAAAGTGCCAGAGTAGGGCTTGAAACCAGTTAGGTCTTTAACAGAGATTATTCTTTTCTCCTGGATTTAATTATGCACATATATTTCAAACATAAATACATGTATATATGGTTAAACTTTTATTTTGTCATTTCCCGCAGCTGAAATTTATTGGGGATTGAAATACACAGGTTTATCTGGCTGACCTTTTGCTAATTATTAGATTGAGATAAGTGTGTATGTAAGTGACAAATTGCCTTTAATGACATTTAATCTGCACACTGACATTAATGGTGGGTTTAGCAGCCTGGTTATAGTCTTTGTTGCTGAGAGACGAAAAGAGCAAGGACTTTTATCTTAATTTGACCTTATTCAAAAGGTGTTTGTAGTAGTAGTCAATTTCTGATTAACTTAATGACCTGTTTTACATAGAAAGCAGTCAAACATTGATATATGAAAGGGCCTCGAGGTGATAGATTACAGAAGCAGCAATGCCATTGCCAGATTTTCACTCTTAATGGATGGAGGAGAGGGAGGTGGGAAGAGGAGCAGCCCCAAACCCTTCCTGCTGATAGCAGAAGGGAACATGCCACATCCAGAACACATGGTTAGAAAAGCATCTCTTGAAGGCTGGGTGCAAAGAGCCAATGTTTGACTTTGCTGAATGCCTCCCTGTACAGCCCAGACTTGTGAAACACAGAGGTCTAGGACTGCACATCCACTGGAAGGAGTGAAAGTGTCTCCAGTGGGGATTACTGAGCTGAATCCGTCTGGGAATTACACGGCCCCATATCGAGGTCAGCCGTGGCCTATTTCTGTGACAGCAAATCTGCACATCCTGGAGGGCAAACACAGCACAGAGCCCAAGGTGGGCAACTGCAGTCCTTCCCTCTCACTGCCCTGTGGTACATTTCCAGAATGATTTAAGAGGGACTTCAGAGACAAGAGCAGAGGTTATAAACTGCTTTTAGGGAAAGTAAACACCTAAGCAAATCATTCAAGAACCCATTAAATGGCTAGACAGCTCCTATAAATACAGTCCATAATGCACTTTGGAATGCTCCAGCACCTGCTGGCTCTGATGGGCTTTCCTCTGAGAGCTCCTGAAAGTTACATTTTAATGGTAAAAATTGTTCCTTGCACATCACTGAAAAAATGTGAAAGACGCAGTTCAGGAGAGAGCTGGAAGGATAATAATGTACCTTCAGTTTGGAAACCAACTAATTAATTTATAGTCTAATGCCATTTTTTAATACAACAGAAATGCCTTGAAAACTAAACCAAACGGAGTGGCAAATTGACACAAATGTTTAGTGAATTGAGATCAACACTTATTACATCAAGTGACAATGGAAATGCAAACAGAATGCCTTGGCATGTTGTCGTGGAGCCCTTCAGCTGCTGCCTGCCTTGGCAGGGAGGTGCTGCATGGGCAGCAGTCACTGGGCCATCACAGAGCCTCTAAAAGCACCACAGGAGCTGGAGAGCACTGTTTGGAATTGAAGGTTTCAATTCTGGCTTTCTGGAGTCTGCAGTGTGTCTACTGTGTGTCAGCCCCATCCAGCTGGAGATGCTCCTGTCTGTCCTGCTGTTTGAACACTGTTAATAAAGGAGTGTTGTATCATTTAATAAAAACAACCAAACACAGCCACAAACACAAACCAGCTCCATCAGAGGGACAGCCTGGGGTCTGCTGCTGCCTCCGAGGGATGGGGAACAGAGACATTTCCAGCATGGGCTCACACCATAGTCTGGGCACTTCTTGAACTCCATCTTTCACCCAGTTACTCCTTTCCCCCAAAAATGTAAGTTCTTGGATGATTCCCTGTGTTCCACTGTATCAAGGTGAACTTGAGTTTATGAGTTGACAACATTCTGAGATGTGGGAAGAGTACCAGCTCTGTGTGGGAATAGGAAACCAAGCAAAGCCCCAGAAAAACATCCCCCAAATGGATGAAGAGCCTCATATGTATCTTGTATGCTAAAACGTATTTTATGGCCATGCCTTTTACTAAAGAATTAAATTTTAAGTTGGTGCTTCCCCATCTAATCTTTGTTCTGTTACTGTGAAGGGGGATTTGAATACTGCAGCCCAAATGGATAAATTGTTATCCAAGGACTGTTTTCCCTGTGTGCATGCTCAGTTTGCATGTTGACCCTTTGGAGTGCAGGGATGGTGTCTCCAGGCCAGCACCAGTGCAGTTGCAATTGCATTTCCTTCTGAGGGCCCCCAGTTGTTCTGGATTGCTGTCCAATCTGATCCAAGAGCAGGATGCCAGATCATTTAGATCATTTTGAGTGAGCTTCTGTAGCACTCGGGAAGCAGGAGTTGATGTAATTAATTCCTGTTTGAGCATATCTTTAAAATAAATAAATAAATTTGGTCTTCACTTTGAATTGCCAGTAATTGAGAAACCACTGCAGTCCGTAGGAAGTTGTTCTAGTGGTTAATTACCCTCACAGTTAAAAATTAGCATCCTATTTATAACCCAACTTTTTTTCTCACTTCTGCTTGCAGCCACTGGATTTGATCATGCCAAGAGAGCCAATTCTTTGGGTATTGTTCCACGTTTTCCATATTTTCCACATCTCCTTTCACTTCCACGTAGATTGAACAATGCTACAGCAATATGTTTTTGGTTTGGGTTGGTGTTTGTTTTGTTGGGGTTTTTTTTGTGGTGTGGTGTTGTGGGTTTTTTTTCTTTTTTTCTTTTTTTTTTTTTGGATGTGTTGTTTTGTGATGGTTTTTTTGTTTTGTTTTGGGGTTTTTTGGTTTTGTTTTTGGTTTTTTGGTTTTGTTTGTTTGTTTTCTTTTGGGGTTTGGTATTTGTTTAGGTTTTTTGTTTGTTTTTGTTTTTTTGCCTGAGGTTGGACTACATTTGAAATGCATTGTAAGGTTCTTGGGTAAAAATTGCTACAATACACAAATTTCACAAAGATCCATTAATTATCCCTTTCCCCAGTGTGAGCTCCTGTACCTCCCAGTGGTGTACGCTCAGCAGGGCTTCCTGCAATCCTTTTGTCTTCTATCAATATTGATGCTGTTATCCTAAGACTGACCCCTGGGGGGGAGAAGGAAAATCGCTGGTAGTTGAGGGTTGAGTGTGTGCACTGGCAGCTGGGGAGCCAGAGCCTTTCCCCACGGGGAGGTTTGCAGGCACCAACCCACCGAGCTGCACTGTCCCTCTGTGGCTTTACCTCCTCCTTTGGAACCTCACAGGCTTGGTGGCTGTGTGTTGCACAGTTGTTGTCTGGGCTCTTTCTGTTCTCCTCTGTCTCTTTAAGAAGTTTTTCTAAAGGTCTGTTTCAGCCTTCCGAGTTTACCTTTTGCAATGGAGCCTCTCACTATTTTCACAAAAACAACCTATTTATTATTGTGACTGTGTCGCTGTGGGACACAAATGAGGAGACCGAGTTTTGTTCAGAAGGCTGATGCTCCCAAGAAGGGGCTGGTTTATTGTCCAAACCTGTTTTATATCTTTTTACAATGTGCCCACCTAAGAGGTGGGATCTCTTGACCCATTGGTCCCATCAAAGACAAACAAGCAAAGTCCCTCCTTCAGAGAGGAATGTGAAAAACAAGAGAGTTTAGAAAATATGACCTTGTCTACCAGTTTTCGTCCCTGGGAAAGGACTTCAGGAAAACCTAAACATTACAAACAGTGACTACATGACTGTCTCTCTATCTTTACATTCTTCTCATAAGGAGGAGACTGCTGATGGACTGTTGGGTTGACCAGTGTGGTTGGAGAGGAAGATTTTCTTCCTCCAATCCGTGGTCACTGCTGGAATTCTATAAATGTCGAGGTCTGTAAATAAACTGCCCCTTTTTGCCTTGGGCATCTCAGTGTGTGAGTGTCATTCTTTTGTGTCGTGCTGGGACACAGCATAGCAGCACTGATGTTTGAGAGGGAGGGAGAGGTGCTTGTCACTGCACATTTCATGCTCTCATGCACTGGGATGTTGTTTGGTGGCTGGCAATTACAGACTCCTCTGCTAATAAACTGAAATTGCCCTTCTTGTAACAGGCCAGAACCTGATTCTGTGTCCCAAACGCCTTAAAAAACACAGTTTTCATCAAATTTCCTCAACCCGTGTTTAAAAAGTGGTGACCTTAGCAAAGGTCTGTGTTGTGCTTTTGCAGATATGGATGGTATGTGGATTCCTTAGTCTTCATGCCCTGAAATTATCCACAAATACACTGGCAGATGGACTTGAAAGCGTTTGCTTCTTGCTTTCTTCCTACTTAGGAGCTCTATAGACCTCCCATAAATGGGAAGGCTGTGAGGATGAGGAAGGACTGGAGCATCTCCATGCCCAGGAAAGGCTGAGGGAGCTGGGGCTGTTCAGGCTGGAGAGGAGCCCCAGCTGAGAGGGGCCCTCAGCCCTGGGTGTCCCTGTGTGCAGGGAGGGGCAGAGCAGGGCCCAGGCTCTGCTCCGGGGGCCCAGCAGTGGCACCAGAGCCACGGGCAGGGACTGAGCCCAGCAATTCCCCTGCACAGGAGGCACAACTTCTGCCCTGGGCAGTGCCCAGCCCTCCACAGGCTGCCCAGGGAGGGGCTGGAGTCTCCTCAGCAGGGATATTGCAGAGCCCTCTGGACACAGCCCTGTGCCCTGTGCTCTGGGCTGGCCCTGCCTGAGCAGGGAGGTGGCACCAGTGACCCTCTGTGCTCCCTTCAGTAAACCCCAAAGCAGACACTAAAGCCCCAGGGGCAGCTCCAGATCCAGCTGTTGGCTGAGGTTTGCTGCTGTCCTCCAGGCTGCTGTCCCTGGGGCCAGGCTCTGGCTCCCTCCCCCTGTGCAGAGCCACCTGCAGCTGCAGGGTTTTGCCTTGGAGAGCTGCAAAGCCTCTGAGCAGATGACAATGCCAACTTTAGGGGCTTCTGCTGGTCAGTAGGTGCAGCTGGTCAGTGAGATGGACACCTCAGTTCCTCTTTGACTGTTGGAACTTGGAAAAGGCTCCAGAGATTTTTTTTCCCTGTGTTTTCACTGGTATTTTAAATGAACATGCTTTTCCAGTGTCAGCTGCTGCCACCATTGTCACTTTAGCCTTTTAAAGTACTTTTTCTTGTTGCAATCTTCCTAATAAAAGTGTCTGTTGAAAAGAGGAATTATCAGATGTGACAGGATATTCACGTTTTGAAGGTGCACGTTGGACTTCTCTTGGCAGTGACAGTTGAAACGTTGCTGCAGTCAGAGAATACAGACGTGTGGGCCAGCTGATATGTAGGCTTGGGGTTTTACTCTGCCTGTTGGTATTTCATTTGTTTTACTGACAGAGGAGGATTTGCAGCACCTGCTGCCAGGCCCTGAGCCACAATCAGGGGCCCTTTGGATTCCCAGTCCTTGTTATGGCAGTAGAATCAAAAGCTGGTGCTGAGCACCCAGTGCTCACACAGCCTTGGGGTGGATGGGGAGATTTCTCTAGGCTGGCTGGGAGTCTGTGGCCAAAATCTACTTTGGTGAGCACTGTTTGATGTGTGCTTTAAATTCCTGCTTAAGCCTTGAAAATGTGTCCATGAAACCCACAAAGCCCTGCCTGCTGATGGTAGACAGAGCCAATCTTGTGTGAAATCATTTATTATAAAGTTCCT
>VWYO01014107.1:497582-511033 GCA_013400275.1 Rhadina sibilatrix | reverse complement strand
TTTGTGATCGTGGGGCTTTCCACCAGCTCTTCCCGGTGGCTGAAGGCCAGTGTACCCAGTGTAGGCTCCACCCCACAGTGCCTAAAGGGGAGCTGTGGCTCTGGCTGGCAAACAAGATGCTCAGGCTTCTCCTTCCCTGCCTGCCTACCCCAACCTGCTCCACTTAACATCTCCCTAGCCCAGCTTCCCTGTCTGCCAAGCCTGTGTGATATTTCTCCACTTCAAAGCAGAGTAACACAATGTAATGGTGGCAATATATTTTAAGATCCTTGCTAACCAGCTTGTCTCACTGAGCTGAGGAGTTTAATAAGCTGTAAGACATGTTTTTGTCTTGCCAGCCTCTGTCTTCTCATAGCAAACTGTATTCATATCAAAGAGTAGCTAATGTTAAGGGTTATGTACATGAGAGCACCCTTCATGGGAGGCATGTAGCAGTGATAACAGAAGTAGTTTGACACAAAGCCGCCTGAAAAGGGGGAACTCCTTTACACACATCTTCACTCTTATGTGCATTTCAATTTACACTACATCAAATTGGATTAGAGTCTGTTAATTCAATTAATGACTGCATTGAAAGTTTGCCTTTGCTTGTAGTGAAAACAGGAGGGCAGCTCCTAATAGCCTATGGATTTAATGACTGCAACTTTGAAGAGTGTTAAGCTAAAGTGAAGTTCAGAATGGCTTGTTAACTGGGTTTATTAGCTGTTGACCTTCCCTTTCAGCATAATAGTAGCAGCCAGACTGAAGAAAGCATTAAAGTCCTCATTAGCATTTATCTAAAGATAGGCTGCTGCCCATTCCACAGTAAATTAGCTCAATCAGCCATAAAGAGCCTGAGAAACATTTTCTCACATACCTTTAATTCTCTTTTCTTGTTCCTATCTCCCCCCTCCCTGCCCCCCCCTCCCCCCCTTTTTTTTTTTAAAGTTAGTCGAGTTCATTTTATCCAGCTTATTGAGACTGAAGCCTCAGGACAGTTGCATTTAAAGTGTTTCTACATGCTTATATAATTATAGACCTTCTCCTGTGAGACAAAGGCATGGGAGTTGAAGTGCAGGCCTGCAGGGATGTCCTTGGCTTAGCCTTTGCAGAGATTACGCTTGTCTTGCTTGTTTTCCAAGCTGACGAAATGCCCTGGGTTGGCTCAGCTGCAGACAAAAAAAGTTTCATTGCCTGCCCTCCCTCGCTGCTGGCCTGGCTTTAAAGAGAGGAAGAGAGATTGGGAAGTGTCAAACCTGGTTTATGTTTGTCACATCCAACGGTGAAAGGATTTATGCCTTTAGTGCAGTGAGTTCTGTTGGATGTGAATAATTTATATAAAATCGATTGTGATCTTCTGTACATTGATAGCCGAGAAGGCTCAGAGTGCCAGCCTCTATCCTGCCCACAAATCTGATGCCCAGTTTGTGAAGAATAATTTTTGACAAACTTTTAACCCCATGCATTTTCATTGCTTTCTGGGTTCTTTTATTTTTCTGTCTATCCAATCTGAAGAGATGCTAAGAACGTAAACCCCAGCTCCAGAATACTTTGCTTATTCAGATGAGATAAGCCTTGTTTGCTTACAGTTCAGAATGTATTTACAGCTTTTGCTGTATCAAATCTCATATTCCCTTTCAAAGGTTATCAATGAATATTAATACAGGTCACTGAAATAAAAAAAAACATTAATAAACAGGATTCCTACTTTTTCAGTACATTGGAGAAAAAAGTAAGATAAATAATTAAGAGATTCTAAGAAAAAAACCCCCTGTTTTCAAAGGAAACCAGTGGCAGTTTAATTACCAGTAGTATCTCACTCGGTCCCTCACTTGGTTGCTTTACAGCAGTTCCATGATTTTTCTTCTTCAGCATTTCATGTGAGTTCCTCTCACATTTTTAGTTCTATTATATGAAGTATTACACAAACTTCTTTTATCAGACTGTTCTCCTCAAAGCTTTAAAACAAGTTGTAAGAGAAAAGCAAAAAAGCAATCTTGGTGCAGAGGGAGGAAGAGGAGGATGGAAGGATGAGATGAAGGAGGAGGAAAGTTCCCCAGGTAACAACTGACAGGGTAGGAGGAAATGGTCTCAAGCTGAGCCAGGGTAGGTTTAGGTTGGCAAGAGGGAAAATTTCTTAATGGAAGGGGCTGTCCAGCCTCTCACAGCTGCCCATGGCAGTGGGGGAGTCCCCATCCCTGGAGGGATTTAACAGATGTGTGGCACCTGGGGACATGGGTCAGGGGTGGCCTTGGCAGTGCTGGGGAGTGGTTGGACCTGCTTCTCTTGGAGGGCTTTCCCAACCATAATGATTCTGTGGTGCTGTGAAACTGCCCTCCTGGGACAACCAGCACGGGTGCCCTGTGCCTCTGGCTTCCCCTGAGGGGTTTTCCCTCAGCTGTGCTTTGCCCTTGTGTCACTGCATGGTTCTGAGCCCAGCTCCTGTTAGAGCACGAGTTTACCAGAGCTCTGGGTGCCCCTCTCCTCCTGTGAACATTGAGAGTCAGAACTTGTTTTATTTATAAAACCTCCATAGGGATTTTGTTAAAAGTCTTTTTGTTAAGCTCCTGTTTACTCTTAACAGGTCTCTGCTTCCAGTCACCCTGTCTTTAGATTTTTTCCAAACCAGTAATTATTCAGGATTTTATGTCTGATGTAATACTTCTCTTGCAGGAATAATCAGAAGCCAAAAGTTTGACAGGCTCAACATAAACAGTTACACATACACTCAGGCTCTAAAATTTAAGAGCTTGATCTTTGTAAGTGTGGGTCCAGGCCTAGCAAAGTACTTAAGCATGTGCTTAATCTTAAGCCCCTGGGCAGCACCATTAACTTCAACAAAACTCTCCCTGTATTTAAAGTTAAGCTTGTCCTGAAGGATTCTGCTGAACTGGAGCAGGAATACTTGGCATCTTGAAGGATAAAGCCATAAAACCAGCCCAGTTTATTAAGGCAGCTCAGCTTCTTCAGCTGTCGTTAGTTTTAAGAGGATTTTGGAACACAGTGATTTTCTTTGCTTCTGGGGAAGCCACTGTGTTGGCTGTTGCTGTAAAGGTATTCCAGCTGCACTCAGGGAGCCTGCATTTTGTTATGTACTTGAGGAAAAGTTATTTTAAATAAAATGGTGGAGGATTTTCACCTAAATAAAATGCCTAAAGTGCTGGAAATTTGAAGAATTTTCTTCCCTTAGAGTGGAAACCTGCTTTTCTTCTTTTTATTTGTGAACATCGGAGTTGTGATGCGATCACGACTCAGCTTTGAAATTCGTAACCCAAGAGGGGCATTTTTGTTGTTTGTGGATTATTTTTGGCACCTGTTTTGCCTATAATACATTTTGGGCTGTGAGTTCAATTAATTAAAAAAAAAAAAAAAAAAAAAAAGTGCTCCTGGGAAGGAAAGGAAATAGATGCAACTCTGTCTTAGAGTTACAAAAGCCCCGTGGGTTTAATAGGATTAAATGCGACTCCTAAAGGGGATGGGCACAATACAGAGAGCTCTGGCTCAGCTCTGAGCGCTTTTACTTGTGCTGCCCGGGCTTCCCCGGCATGAGGGATGGAGAGGGGTGGCAGCCGGGGGGTCAGGGCAGGACAGGGACCCCTTGGTGTCCCTCTGACCCTGTGGGGTGAATCTCTTGCAATGCCTGCAAGCCCCGGGATCATTTTTCTCTGTGGCTCCACCGAGGCAGCTGCAGGAAAAGCGGCTTTTCAAAAACTGGCTTAGCGCCTCTGGCCGCCTCAGCCACATCCCGGGCACGGGGTGCTGCGGGGAGGTGCCACCGTGTCACCGTGTCACAGCGGCTGAGGACACCCGGCACGGCAGCGAGCCCCTGGCTGGCAGCTGTGCTGCCCGCACTCGGGGTTTTTTTTCCTTGGGCTGAAGGGAAGTTTGGGATGGGGAAAAGCTGGTCGGTAGCACCATCTGCAGGCTGCGGACCAGCGCGGGCGGCGCTCGCTGCGCTCCGCTCCGGCGCTCGCCGGGAAGAGCAGGGACAAAAGGCACCTGGAAGAAAGGCAGGGTCGGGAGGGGCCGTGCCAGGGCCGGGAAGAGCAGGGACAAAAGGCACCTGGAAGAAAGGCAGGGTCGGGAGGGGCCGTGCCAGGGCCGGGAAGAGCAGGGACAAAAGGCACCTGGAAGAAAGGCAGGGTCGGGAGGGGCCGTGCCAGGGCCGGGAAGAGCAGGGACAAAAGGCACCTGGAAGAAAGGCAGGGTCGGGAGGGGCCGTGCCAGGGCCGGGAAGAGCAGGGACAAAAGGCACCTGGAAGAAAGGCAGGGTCGGGAGGGGCCGTGCCAGGGCCGGCCTGGGTTGCTGAGCATTTTCGGTGGGTGCTCTCACAGCCTGCAGCGGTGCCGTGCCCAGCGGGGAGGTGCCAGGTCCGCCTTGGGAGTGCGGTGACAACGCCGCTGTGCCAGGGCTGTGCCTGGAGCTCAGGCACTGCCAGGAACTTCTACTGAGCCTGTCCCTCTGCCCCGAGCCAGCACATCCCTTGGCCTTCCCAAATGGCTGCCTTTGCTCTGAGCTCTGCTCTACTGGAGACTTTCCCCCCTGCAAGCAGTGGAAACCCTCTGAAGTTCAAACCTTGCTCTTCAAGTCTTTCTTCAGCAAGCGGCCTCTGAGGTATCACGTTGTGAGCTGGAGTAAAAGACAACACGAGCAGAGATTGCGGCCAGGAGATGAAGCTGCAGAGTTTTGTCCATCCCTGCTTTGCTCCAGCGAGGCTGCTGGCAGCTCCAGGTGCCTCAGGGCGCAGCTTGGTGCCCCAGCCTGCACAGCATCCTCCTGCAGGGCAGGGCACATCGCAGACCCCAGGGGCCTGCAGGGGATGTGGGTGCAGACACTGCAGACAGCACAGAGGGAGCAGTAACCCCACAGTTACCTTCGGCCCTTTGTCCCTGACAGCCCTGGCAAAAAAAAAACTGCCCCAGCTCGGTGCCAGCTCGGGCGCTGCCGCTGCCCGGCCGCTCGCTCGCCCGGCCCGAGGTTGCTCCAGCTCTCTGCAGCAGATGGCACTCTTTAGTTCTGTTTCAAGCCCTCTCCTTCTGGAAGTTTCTCTGGGAGAATCTGTTTTAAAGGGGCCTCAGCACTCTGGCAGCCCTATTCTTCAGGAGGCTTCATGAAAGCTTGTAAAGGCTGCTGGCTGTGGAGGGAGCCGGCGGTGGCAGGCGGGTGCTGCCAGGCCTCAGTGACGTGTTGGCTGCACTTCTGCACAAATTCAACTGCTTTTGTCCTTCTGCTCCTGGATCACTAACACCAACCCCTCTAGGAAACCCTCTTGGGACCCAGTTCCTCCAGAACATTTCTGGTTTCTTTATTCCATAGTTGACCAGGGGAACCCCTCTGTGTTCTTGATCCACCTTTATTTTGTAGCTTCCATCCCCCTGTGCATCAGACCCATTGTAGTGTCTCAGTTACCTGAGAGAATAAAAAAGTGATGACAACATCCACCACTACCAGTTTCATTGCCCTTCTGTGTCGTGGATGGGAGAAAAACAGTAGCTACAAGCTAAACGAGCCATCACTTAAGGCTGTGGCATTGGTTGTACTTTGTCTGCATGGATAAGGCTTGAATTTAAACTGCATAGAGCCTCGACAGCATGGGAAGATGTGAATCCTGTCACACAAACTGCAGGGACATCCTCCCAGCCCCTCTCCCTGAGAGGCTGCTGGCCAGAACTGTGGGGCAGATGGCACAAGGGACTCACTGGGCTGGGCAGGACAGGGGGACAGTGAATTGTGTCAGTCAGGAACTTGGCTGGAGTGGCTGCTGAGCAGAGCAAAGTGAGCTAGGGGCAGAGAGGGCTGGACAGGCTGGGCTGCTGGACAGGGAGGGACTGTTGGTCTTCTTTTGGCTTTGTACACTGAGATGATGTTGTCTCTGACCTTGGCACCAAAGCCAGCTTTGTCAAAAACCTCAAAAAGAAATAGCTGGTTAGAGCCTGGTGCTGAAAACACCAAGGTGGGATTTGATTCCTCTGTGGCCTGTGAAGGGTTGGACTTGATGATCCCTGTGGGTTCCTTCCAACTCAGGGTATTCTGTGATGAGAAAAATGTTGTATGCAAAGCAGGTACCAGCCCTGGGACTGGGAAAATGTGCTCCATCCCATGTGACACACTGAGCTGTGGCTCCTTGGGCACCCTTTCTGCCACCCTTTCTGCCCTGTGTTTAATTTTAGAGGTCAGCACTGTCCAGGGAACCAAAATTTTGCATTGAAAATGAGGTAAATCTGTGTTTTCACATGTTTACAGAGGTTATTTCAGGGAAGATCAAAGTTTTCCAGCCATTACTTTATGTATCTGCCTATAGGAAGAAGAGTTTGACTGATTTTGCTGTTTTGGGCTATTTATTTATTTATTTCTTTTCGGTTTGTTTATATGTTTGGCTTTTATTATTGTCCCCTCTTAGACAGGATGCTCTGTTGATTTTTACTAATTTCAGCATGGTTGCTGTTCTGAGCAGAAACTGCTGTCCATGGAAGTACACTACTAGATGTCTCTGCTCCATAAATCAGTCTCAGGATTTTATTAGACTGTTTATGTAACCTTAGTTTATGTGCTATAATTCTTTGCTGTGTTGCCTTGAGTAATTCCCAAAGAGAATGTTTGTTCTTCTTGCTTATAAATTCTTTAGTGTGGGAGCTTTGCTTAGGACTTCCTTGCCCTCCATCACTTTCCCTTTCCTCTTTTCTTGGGTAACACTTGATAGCATTATAAATTCCAGTCATTAAAACCTAACTTGTTGTAGTTACTCACACATCATGAGCCATAATTGTCTTGAAAATGGGAAGGAATAGCTTTGTAGTTAACCTGATTGCATTGATTATCTTTTTAATGCATGTGAAGAAACTTTGGAAGTACCTAATCCCTCAAACCTTGGTGCAGTTCTTGCATGGAAGGTGTCCTCCTCTTTGGAGACCCTTGACTGGACCTGCTTAGTTTTGGTCAGATCACATCTCATAAGATAATTAGTAATAATTGAATCAAATAAAAATCTTGGTGATTTGAGGGGACGCAAAGCACGAGGTGGAGCACAGGTTTTCCACACAAGCTCTCTGAAAGCAATACATCTGCTAGTAACTTCTGAAGGCAGCAGGAATGCTTAGGGGCTTTTGCTGACACGTGTTCCATCAGTTTATAAAACCATAGCCTCAAACATCTGATAAAAATCAAGTGTACTTCTCTTCTGAAGGCATTGCATGGCCCCATGCAGAGTGTTTTGACATAAATCCACAGGGCTGCAGTGGACATGGCTCCATCTGGGGCTGGGGCTGGGATGGAGGCCCCTCCCCTGCTGCCAGTGCCCCAGCACACACTGGCTGGGATGGTTCCACACCTTCCAGCCCTGGGCTGCTGCAGAGGTTCCTGTGAGGGCTCTGAGCTGGGGGAGCTCCCGTGCTGACCCCTGCCCACGGGGGCTGAGGCTCTGCCCCACACGGTGCCCCACATTCTGCCCAGCTCACATCCTTACCAGCAGTGAGCAACATTTCCTGGTGAACCAACAGGTCTGCTGGATTATACTGCCTTTGAGATGTTTGATATGGTATTTTCTCCCCTACAACAGAAATAATTAGCATCCTGATTTCTTTGGCGTTACGGACTAGGACATGGGTGTTACCTCAGGGCTACATGGCTAAACCACCTCTACCCCACAGATGACCCTATTATTTAATGTTAATTCCTTAACCTTGTCTGCCTCTGTCTTCAGTCACTGCCCCAGTCTGCCTCTCCTCCTTCTTACCTTCTTTCATCCTCCCACGAATACCCTTATTTTTGTGCGTAGGCACCTCTGCTAGAGGCAGCAGATTCCCACTGTGGTGCCTCTCTGCATCATGGGCTATAACTTGCTCTTATTCTCTTTTTTTTTTAATTTTTCTTTTCCTGTGACCAGTTTGACCACAGGTAACCAAAGGTAGCTGAGGCAGGGAGAGGACACTGCATATCTTTGTGACATTGCTGTCCCCAGCTGAGCCAGCCCCAGTGCAGAAGTGGCAGTCCTTCAAGAGCCACCAAAGCTTAGAGGATCTGTAACAGATTTCAGGACAGCCTGCTTTCTCCCTCTCTTCTCTCCCCCCACCTCTGTAAACATATGAAAGAAACATGAGAGAGCATTAAACCACAGAAGACAAATCATGGTCAGAATAAATATACTGTTTGCTAGCAAACTTAAAAATACGCTTGTGGATTCTAATAGCTGTAGGCAAGAGTTGGATATTTATTGCAAGCAAGGCTTACTGTGGTTTATTATGTTTATAAAACAGTTTAATAGTACTTTTCTTTTAAAATGAGTTTTTAATTTAGAATAATTTTTTAGGATTTGTTTCCAGAGTACAGATGGCTGATCGCTGCGGGGGTGCGGGGTGAGAGGGAGAAATGTGCTTGTGGGTGTGTTTTAAAAGCGCTCCCAGATGGAGTGTATTGAATGAAATTTAAACCATTGCCCTGTGAACTACAAGTGTGATAAATATAATCAGTCAATCCCCAGAACCACGGCGGAGGGGGAGCAGATTGATGGGCACGTGGTGGGGAGGGAGGTGTTCTTTTCCTGTGACCAGCCCGTGCTGGGGCACGGCAGCAGCTCCAGCAGGGACTTCTCCTCTGGAGGGTTCCTGATCTGCAATGTGCTGACAGCATCCCCCCACCTCCTCTGCAACCCCTCCAGCCCCTCAGTTCCTCGCAGCACATTGAAAAAAGGGAGAAGTCATGCCAAAAAGAAGGCCTGGCTGCTGGGAGTACTGAGCTCTTGGAGCATTTTTCATTTACTCAGCCTTAATTACTTTCTAAGTGTAAGAGTTTGCAGTTATCGCTGTTCTCTTCCAGAGGTTTGTGTAGTCCAGTCTTTTAAAGCCCATAGATTTCCTTAGAAGGATTTGTTTGTACAGCTTCTTCCCGTGTTTAAGGCAAGTAAGCCACACTGGATAAACTGCACAGACTTTTTTGGACAACACAACAGAGCAGGTGAAGGAAATGGAGTGAATTTTAATTGCTCCAAAGTTCTGAGGTCTTCCAGGCTCTGGGAAACAATTTTCAGCTAAAAATGATCTATTAGGCCTTGAGGTGTAGTGTGGGAAAGCGTGTCTGTGTCCTGGTATGCAGATGGATGATGCAGCATTCCCCCTCTGATGGCCTGTGGAAGAGGGTGTAAGATGGACATTCACAGTTGCTTCTCTCATTCCAAACACGTAGCAGCTCAGCCTCCTTGGCTTCATTCCTGCCAACTTCCATCAAAAATAAAGTCATCTCTGCCCTGGCCGAGATAAATGTCTGGCCAGCTCATTTTCCAAAAGGATGTGCTTTGAGCAGGGCTTATTAGAAGGGTGACAGTTTGTTTTTTCCTGGCCAAAACAAATTTAAGGCCATGTCCACACTCGCAAAATCTGGCAGGTTTTCTCTCACGTTGTCCTTCCACCACGCTTTCATCGTGCCTAATGTCTGGATATAAAATTGCCAGATAGGCTTCCAGACTTCCACACTGCCATTTGGATTAGATATGCTCCAAGCAAGAATTGCTGGTGCTCTCTTGCATGCTGTCAGCATGGGCAGGAATCACTGGCACGGTGGCTGTGGCTGGACAGCCACTCCTGTTGCTGTGCTGAGTTGTCCACGGNCTGTGCTGAGTCGCCCACGGCTGCCTGCTTCTGGTGCCCCCTGCCTGCTTCTGGTGCCCCCTGCCTGGCTCTGATGCTCCCTGCCTGGCTCTGGTGCTCCCTGCCCGCTTCTGGTGCTCCCTGCCTGGCTCCAGCTCACCCTGCCTGGCTCCAGCTCTCCCTGCCCCCCTCCCTTGCTCCCTGCCCATCTCTAATTCTCACTCCCCAGCTCCCTTCCTCCCTGGCCATCTCCAGCTCTCCCTGCCCAATTTCTGGTGCTCCCTGCCCAGTTTCTGGTGCTCCCTGCCCAGTTCTGGTGCTCCCTGCCCAGTTCTGGTGCTCCCTGGCCATCTCCAGCTCTCCCTGCCCAGCTCTGCTGCTCCCTGCCTGGTTCCCATGCCCAGCAGGCAGCCTGCCCTGCAGGCAGTGCCTGTGCACACAGCGTGGAGCTCGTTTGTGAGCCTCCTTCCAGCAGCTGCCTTTGTGCTCTGCAGCCCCCGGGTGTTTTGGGGAAGCTCTCTGGGAGCAGCCTGTGCCAGCTGGCCGGGGCTGTGGGCGGCCCCCGGTGCTGCCCCGGAGGGCTGGGACCCGATGCCAAGGCTGCTCTGCCATTTACATCACTCGATGCATTTTCAGCTGGCACTGCTGAGAGGATGAGAGATGTACAGGCTGGTGCAGCAGGGGTGTGCAGTGGTGCTGCTGGCTCTGCTCAGAGTTAAAATGGACTTTGTCTGATGATCTTCAAAAATCTCAGCAGATCAGCGTGAGGGATAACAGGAGGACATCTCTTGGGATTGGGCTTTGAANTGCTCCCTGCCCGGTTCTGGTGCTCCCTGCCCAGTTTCTGGTGCTCCCTGGCCACCTCCAGCTCTCCCTGCCCAATTTCTGGTGCTCCCTGCCCAGTTTCTGGTGCTCCCTGCCCAGTTCTGGTGCTCCCTGCCCAGTTCTGGTGCTCCCTGGCCATCTCCAGCTCTCCCTGCCCAGCTCTGCTGCTCCCTGCCTGGTTCCCATGCCCAGCAGGCAGCCTGCCCTGCAGGCAGTGCCTGTGCACACAGCGTGGAGCTCGTTTGTGAGCCTCCTTCCAGCAGCTGCCTTTGTGCTCTGCAGCCCCCGGGTGTTTTGGGGAAGCTCTCTGGGAGCAGCCTGTGCCAGCTGGCCGGGGCTGTGGGCGGCCCCCGGTGCTGCCCCGGAGGGCTGGGACCCGATGCCAAGGCTGCTCTGCCATTTACATCACTCGATGCATTTTCAGCTGGCACTGCTGAGAGGATGAGAGATGTACAGGCTGGTGCAGCAGGGGTGTGCAGTGGTGCTGCTGGCTCTGCTCAGCGTTAAAATGGACTTTGTCTGATGATCTTCAAAAATCTCAGCAGATCAGCGTGAGGGATAACAGGAGGACATCTCTTGGGATTGGGCTTTGAACAACTGGTCTAGTGGAAGGTGTCCCTGCCTACAGCAGGAGGTTGAAGGTAGATGGTCTTGAAGGTCCTTTCCAACCCAAAATATCTTATGATTCTCTGCAGTTTTCCACATTGCTGGCCAGCTTTCTGAGCTGAGATGCAGGATGTTTCCTGGGTGTCATGATTGATTTGAAAAGATTCACCNCCATCTCCAGCTCTCCCTGCCCAGCTCTGCTGCTCCCTGCCTGGTTCCCATGCCCAGCAGGCAGCCTGCCCTGCAGGCAGTGCCTGTGCACACAGCGTGGAGCTCGTTTGTGAGCCTCCTTCCAGCAGCTGCCTTTGTGCTCTGCAGCCCCTGGGTGTTTTGGGGAAGCTCTCTGGGAGCAGCCTGTGCCAGCTGGCCGGGGCTGTGGGCGGCCCCCGGTGCTGCCCCGGAGGGCTGGGACCCGATGCCAAGGCTGCTCTGCCATTTACATCACTCGATGCATTTTCAGCTGGCACTGCTGAGAGGATGAGAGATGTACAGGCTGGTGCAGCAGGGGTGTGCAGTGGTGCTGCTGGCTCTGCTCAGAGTTAAAATGGACTTTGTCTGATGATCTTCAAAAATCTCAGCAGATNGATGTCCTGTGCAGGGCCAGGGGTTGGACTCAATGATCCTTGAGGGTCCCTGCCAACTCAGCACATTCTGTGGGGGCAGTTAGCAAATAGCTGCTGTTTCAAGTCTGGTTGTTGTTGCTGTTGAGTAGAAATGCAGGCTCAAAGCCTAGAAAGGAGCTTTCCATGTTGTCACGGAGCTGTCGCTTGGATTTGTAGAAGGATGTGTGTCACATGAGGGCCAGGGTGCTTGGATGGCAGAGAGCATCACCTTGGCTGGCATCTCTGTGGGGTAACATCATTAATAAGTCTAATTGCATTGTAGGGCTGCAGTTTCCTATGCCAGATGCTGTTTTTCACCAGCTCCACCAGTTCCTGGTGTGTAGGTCCTCTCGTGTATCTGGTGCCTGGTGCAGCCACGTTAGGCAGGAGGGAAATAGCTGTTCTTTAATTACAGGGAGGTTTGCTTTGTGGAGAAGCAAACCTGCCCTCCAGGTGAACATAATCCTTGCAATAATAATGGATTTAAACCTGTACAGACCTATAAGCAAACTTTGTAAATGAGCTGAAGATAGGACCATAATTAGAAGGAGACATTCTTAAAACTTTATAAGGGATCTTTGGTCATACATAAATTAAAAGTGGAATTTAGCGTATTTAACAAGTAAAATTGCCTTGTAAGACATGCAATGCAAAAACAATAAACTTGCTGTAACTTGACAGTTTCAGCACGCCTTTGGGTTATTTTGGGCTCTAGACAGTTTGTGCACAGAATCTCTGGGTTATTATTAGCATTATTGGTAGTTTCTGGTGGAGCATTCCTGAGCGGACTCCGTTTTGGTGGTGTAAGAAAGCAGTCAGCCCTGCTGTTCGTATTTCATTTAAAAGAATTGCTCATTGCATTTCACCTCCCTTTTCAAAGGAAGTGTAAATTTTGCTAACCAGTGGTGAAAATTCAGGCTGTGATATTTGTAGCCCTGTAGACAATCAAACCAAAACACAGGATGGCTACAGATTTTATCCATAAAACAAGTCCTGGAGGCTTAGCTCAAAACTCTAAACCTGATTCTAATTTGCTTTATGAGTCTCAGTTTTTCCCATGTGTGAAATGGAGATCTCTCTTTGGTGAGGGAAGCTTTGATCAAGCCAACACCTTTGAGAGTTCCATAGTGGTCGCCTGCTCTGCATCAAACCATTCCCGTGCTCCTGAGCCTGAGGATGCAGCTCCCCTCCCTGCCTGCCTCAGATGCAAACAGCAGGATCTCTCATCTGCCAACAGGTAGAGTTCTTGGGAGAGCAGAGCTGCCATATGGAGAACAAGAAGTCCATGTGTTCTCATAGTAATAGAAGCCTCAGCTTGCTGCCTGCACGTCTTGGTCAGCCTTTTGTTTGGTCCTTTTCTGTGTTGCCTCTTTGGATACAAATCCTGGTCCCTTGTGCTCCCTGACTCTCATGGATTTCCTGAACCTGATGTAATACACTTTTTTTTTTTTTTTTTCCTCTTTTACCAAGGTCTTTTGATTTGTCTTCATTTTGTTTTAAACTCTGAAACACTGGTAATGCAATTGTAGAGCTAAATAAACCCTGTATTATGTTTGGGGATATTACTTTCAGGAAAAATGGTCCAGTGCACAAATTGATAGTGGAGTGTATTGCACTTAAGAAAGATAGACTGTGCACTTACTGCTTGCTGGAGAAAACACTGCGTTAATTTCTGGGTTTATTTCTTTCTTTTTTTTTTTTTTTCCTTAAGTTTCGTTTTTTAAGAATATGAGTGTGGTGTGTTAAATCTCAGCATCCATGGAGACATTGTATTTTTGAAGAGCACATGTTGGCATCTCCGTCATCTTCCTGCAGGAAATCCTCGAGAAGCCTAAAGCAATCCCATCTCCTTTTTTTTTT